>OY720679.1:11333377-11564854 GCA_963170755.1 Amphimallon solstitiale | reverse complement strand
TATCCTCCCTGGTATTTACTCTAAGCATATTATGGAGGACATCACAATAGGAAATATTAATAATCCAGGATGTGTTTTCGTACATATTTGCCAAGTGCTTGAACATATTCCGGTATCAAATTAGACCGGCAGTGCAAAACAAATTTTTGGTCAATAAATTTCATCTTAAATTAACCGTTAACGCCTAGAGAAACAGGTCAACAATATATTGTTACTATACTCGCGAGTTATCCAGTATTAATTGTATTGTGCGAGCATTCTAGTTAATAACGCTCTCACGTTAAATAAATATGCCTTTATGTGCAGTAACACGTTACATATATGCATTGTTCCAGGGCGCTGTTCACACAAAATACAAGTGATCTAACGTTCTGAACTGCCACAGGGTTGACTAGATATATGTAATTGTTTGCATAAGATACTACTGTTGTTGTGTAAGACTCTGTGAATTTACATAAATAATGGGTATGTTTTAAATTCTATTTGTTTGTGTTTATATATGTATATAGTATTACAATTTTGATGATGTTGGAATATCTTTTGTAATTGATATTATTTGTTTCTTCTTATTTATTAAAAGATGATTTCAAGATTGAGGAAACTATTGAATTATCTACTATATGCTTTAACTAAAACAACGCTAAATAATATGGATTATTATGTACGTCTTAACAATAAAAATAACAATAATTTTTAATATACAAAGTAATATAAACATTTATTTTGAAGATAAATATTTATTTTTTACCAATGGCTTTGAATACAAAACGCAGATATTAAAAATTAATCTTTAAATTAATTTTATAACATTCCTCATTAGATATACTAAAAGCTGCCGGCTTACCTTTAAAAACCCCATGGAATAGCACGGGATGGACTTATTTACGTAACATTGCCGCATATTTACGCTTCGTACGGGAAACTGGGCAAACGTAGACGTTCCGAATTGATTTAGCGGGAAAGCCGACACTCCAACCGATATGTCTACAAAATTTCAGCGTTTCCTTTCGACTCTGACGGAAAATACGGGCCCTCAAAGTTGAGGGTATTTTTTCGGTAGGTCCCGGTACGGTTCACGTATCTCCTAAAAATCTGGACCGCCGTCGTGCTTGCCGGGTGCATCATCGAAATCGGGAAAAATTCGTGCTCACCACAAACCGGATTTCGAAATTTAACTCGACGGCATTGCAGAGATATTAATTTGTTAAATTTTAAGTACTGACTCATGACGTGACGCATACGTAACCAAAAAAACAGGACTGGAAACAATATTGACATTACGCAAATCTGACAGGTACATCGAGAATTTTGCAAGTGTGACTTTTAAGCGTAAAATTCCGATTTCTGAAGGTTTCAAGGGCACAACAAGATTCATTATCGGAAAGTACAGATATTTCTAGACCATTCCCATTCCTATTGCGACTTCATCGTTATCCGATATCGATAGGACGAGTGATTGAAACTCTTGATGCACTCGGAGCATGGTGGAAAAATGTTGCAAATACGACTAGCGTTTGCGGCCATCTTTTTTTGATTAATGTCAGACGAGATCCGTACCAAATAAATACACATAATATATTTATTTTTTGGACAAGGAGAAGACACTAAATTAATTATCGGGACGCAATTCATACGATTTTTAATTTTCTTTTGAAGATTACACGTTTATTTCCCTAGAATTTAAAAAAAATAATTCAGATTCTACCATAAGACACACCTACATATAAATACGGCAACTTAACAAGTCATTTACAATTATCTCGGTAGCCTAATGACGAAATCGAAGCAATTGAATACGACGCCGTGGTTCGACCGGGTTCGAATCCCGGGCGAAGCAAAAAATTTTTATTTTCGAATAGAATATTGTGTATTTACTTCATATACATTTCATCGGTCGACCGACTAATAATTCTCATATACAGCATAACTTTTTTTTTATTTATTATAAATTAGATTTAAAATAATAAATTTCCTTACTGGAAAAAATATTGCTTTCAAGATTTATGTGCCCCTACGAAATAATTTTATATAAACGATTACGCAAACGTGCACAGTGGGCGGAGCTAGCTGAAATCAATTTCTCTCTTCTGATTAAAAATAAAGTTAGGCACTTGGGCGTTTTTACGGTCGCCCATCACTAATCCAAATGTCAAAAAAATATATAATGGCCGAAGGATTTTTTGAAAATTGACGTATGAATGTGAAATTTTAGATACGGGGGTGGTTGAGGTTGTCGATCACAAATCTAATGTCAAAATGTCAAAAAACCAAAATGGCGGAAGAATTTTTTGAAAATTGACCTATGAATGTGAAATTTTAGATACGGGGGTGGTTGAGGTCGCCGATCACAAATCCAAAATCAAAATATCAAAAAAAAAAATGGCGGAAGTTTTTGAAAATGGACGTATGAATGTGAAATTTTAGATATGGGGGTGTCTTGGGTCGCCGATCACGAATCCATAGTCAAAATGTCAAAAAAAAACAAAATGGAAGAAGAATTTTTTGAAAATTGACGTATGAATGTGAAATTTTAGATACGGGGGTGTCTTAGGTCGCCGATCACGAATCCAAAATCAAAATGTCAAAAAAAAAATGGTGGCAGAATTTTTTGGAAATTGACGTATGAATGTGAAATTCTAGATACGGGGGTGTGTGCGGACGCCGATTACAAATCCAAAGTCAAAATGTCAAAAAACATAAAATGGCGGATGGGTGTTTTGAAAATTGACGTATGAATGTGAAAATTGATGTATGAACGTAAAATTTTAGATACGGGGGTGTGTGCGGACGCCGAATACAAATCCAAAGTCAAAATGTCAAAAAAAAACAAATGGCGGACGGGTTTTTTGAAAATTGACTTGTGAATGTGAAATTTTAGATACGGGAGTGTGTGCGGACGCCGATTACAAATTCAAAGTCAAAATGTCAAAAAAAAACAAATGGCGGACAGGTTTTTTGAAAATTGACGTATGAATGTGAAAGTTTAGATACGGGGGTTTGTGCGGACGCCGATCATAAATCCAAAGTCAAAATGAAAAAAAAAATGGCGGAAGAGTTTATTGAAAATTGACATATAAATGCGAAATTTTAGATACGGGGGTGTATGCGGACGCCGATCACCAATCCATAGTCAAAATGTCAAAAAAAAAAATGGCGGCAGAATTTTTTGAAAATTGACGTATGAATGTGAAATTTTAGATACGGGGTGTGTGCAGACGCCGATTATAAATCCAAAGTCAAAATGTCAAAAAAGACAAAATGGCGGACGGGTTTTTTTGACAATTGAAGTATGAATGTGAAATTTTAGATACGGGGGTGTGTACGCACGCCGATCATAAATCCAAATTCAAAATGTCAAACAAAAAAAATGGCGGAAGGTTTTTTTTAAAATTGACGTATAACTGCGAAATTTTAGATACGGGGGTGTCTGTGGACGCCGATCACCAATCCATAGTCAAAATGTCAAAAAAAAAAATGGCGGCAGATTTTTTTGAAAATTGACGTATAAATGTGAAATTTTAGATACGCGGGTGTGTGCGGACGCCGATCACAAATCCAAAGTCAAAATGTCAAAAAAAAAAAAAATGGCGGACGGGTTTTTTTGAAAATTGACGTATGAATGTGTAATTTTAGATACGGGGGTGTCTTAGGTCGCCCGTCACCAATCCATAGTCAAAATGTCAAAAAAAAAGAAAATGGCGGACGGGTTTTTTTTGAAAATTGACGTATGAATGTGAAATTTTAGATACGGGGGTATGTGCGGACGCCGATCACAAATCCAAAGTCAAAATGTCAAAAAAAACAAAATGGAGGGGATTTTTTTGAAAATTGACGTATGAATGTGAAATTTTAGATACGGGGGTGTCTTAGGTCGCCCGTCACCAATCCATAGTCAAAATGTCAAAAAAAAAGAAAATGGCGGACGGGTTTTTTGAAAATTGACGTATGAATGTGAAATTTTAGATACCCCCGTCCGCACACACCCCCGTGTGTGCGGACGCCGATCACAAATTCAAAGTCAAAATGTCAAAAAAAAACAAAATGGCGGCAGAATTTTTTGAAAATTGACGTATAAAGTCGAAATTTTAGATACGGGGGTGTATGCGGACGCCGATCACCAATCCATAGTCAAAATGTCAAAAAAAAACATGGCGGACGGGTTTTTTGAAAATTGAAGTATGAATGACAAATTTTAGATACGGGGGTGTGTGCGGACGCCGATCACAAATCCAAAGTAAAAATGTCAAAAAAAATAATATTGGCTTCACGAAATATATGTATATACAGGGGTGCGTCAAAAGTTAATAAAACCATACATTCTAAAAGGCGTCATGACAGTGACTGCTCTTTACACGAAACTATGAAAAAGCTGTAAGCGGACGCGAAAAAGGCGATTTATACTAAAAGAGATTGACGGACCCGTTGTAAGCGGACGGACTGCTGTAAGCGGACGAACAGCTGTAAGCGGACGGACCCGCTGTAAGCGGACGTTATAGCTAGTTATATATACTAAAAGCTGAGTAGTCATGGCAACCAAACGACCCGAAAAATCGACGAAAATTGGGTGCACGGGGCGGGCAACTCCTCTCTGGATACGCCAAATTAAGAGCTGCCCTTTGGCATGTTGGTAGGGGCGACATTGAATTTCCGGACGTCGAAGAGATTTTCTTCCCAAGTGGAGCGTGTGCAGAGATATCGCCCGTTGAAGAGGAGCGTGCACTCGGTGTTTTAACAGAAAAATGGCTTACGTCATCATGACGATTCACGTGACAATCAAAATAAATCTCGGGAAACGTCAAACTAGCAAGTTGTAGCTACAGATTCACTTTTAAGACTGAAATACGAAATTTTGAAGGTTGCGAGCGCCCAACAAGACCCGAGGTCTTAAAGAACGGCCTACTCGGGGTCTCTTACATGCTTATTTCGAGTCGACAAACGCACGCAATGTAGGGCACGAGCACTTTCAAATTCGTTTGCAGACAGATTTCGTAAGAAAAATGGCCGAAATACGTCACAGATTCATTGTGCATGTGATTCAATGTACTACGGTCGGGTATCAGATTAATTTATATCGGGTCCGGCATCTCAATCTCGACATAATACATCCGCTTGACTTAACATTTTTATAGATATACAGGTTGATTATTGTTCTTTTAATGATTATATATTTGCATTATTAAAATACTTTAATTCCAGAACGCGTACGCCTTAATGGGGAAAAAGATAGCTTTTAACTTTTATGTGCCCTTATGACAACGATTACGCATACATGCAGAGTGGGCGGAGCTACCTGAAATTAATTTCTCTCTTCTGATTAAAGTAAATTCGGCACTTGGGAGTTTTTGTGGATCGCGTATCCAAAGTCGAAATGTCAAAAAAAAAAAAAAATGGCCGAAGGATTTTTTGAAAATTGACGTATAAATGTGAAATTTTAGATACGAGGGTGTCTTAGGTCGCCGATCACAAAACCAAAATCAAAATGTCATAAAAAAACAAAATAGCGGAAGAATTTTTTGAAAATTGACGTATGAATATAAAATTTTAGATACGGGGGTTTTGGGGGTCGCCGATCACGAATCCAAAGTCAAAATGTCAAAAAAAAACTAAATGGCGGAAGATTTTTTGAAAATTGACGTATGAATGTAAAATTTTAGATACGGGGGTTTTAGGGGTCGCCGATCACGATTCCAAAGTCAAATTGGCGGGAGATTTTTTGAAAATTGACGTATGAATGTAAAATTTTAGATACGGGGGTTTTGGGGGTCGCCGATCACGATTCCAAAGTCAAAATGTCAAAAAAACCAAAATGGCGGAAGATTTTTTGAAAATTCACGTATGAATGTAAAATTTTAGATACGGGGGTTTTGGCGGTCGCCGATCACAAATCCAAAATTAAAATGTCATAAAAAAACAAAATGGCGTAAGAACTTTTTGAAAATTGTCATATGAATAAAATTTTAGATACGGGGGTTTTGGGGGTCGCCTATCACGATTCCAAAGTCAAAATGTCAAAACAAAACAAAATGGCGGAAGATTTTTTGAAAATTAACGTATGAATGTAAAATTTTAGATACGGGGGTTTTAGGGGTCGCCGATCACGATTCCAAAGTCAAAATGAGAAAAAAAAACAAAATGGCAGGAAATTTTTTGAAAATTGACGTATGAATGTAAAATTTTAGATACGGGGGTTTTGGGGGTCGCCGATCACGATTCCAAAGTCAAAATGTCAAAAAAACCAAAATGGCGGAAAATTTTTTGAAAATTCACGTATGAATGTAAAATTTTAGATACGGGGGTTTTGGCGGTCGCCGATCACGATTCCAAAGTCAAAATGTCAAAAAAGAACAAAATGGCTGAAGATTTCTTGAAAATTGACGTATGAATGTAAAATTTTAGATACGGGGGTTTTAGGGGTCGCCGATCACGATTCCAAAGTCAAAATGGCGGGAGATTTTTTGAAAATTGACGTATGAATGTAAAATTTTAGATACGGGGGTTTTGGGGGTCGCCGATCACGATTCCAAAGTCAAAATGTCAAAAAGAACAAAATGGCTGAAGATTTTTTGAAAATTGACGTATGAATGTAAAATTTTAGATACGGGGGTTTTGGGGGTCGCCGATCACGATTCCAAAGTCAAAATGTCAAAAAAAACAAAATGGCGGAAGATTTTTTTGGATAATTGACGTATAAATGTAAAATTTTAGATGCGGGGGTTTTGGGGGTCGCCGATCACGATTCCAAAGTCAAAATGTCCAAAAAAAAACAAAATGGCGGAAGATTTTTTTGAAAATTGACGTATGAATGCGAAATTTTAAATACGGGGGTTTTGACGGTCTCCGATCACGATTCCAAAGTCAAAATGTAAGAAAAAACAAAATGGTGGAAGATTTTTTGAAAATTGACGTATGAATGTGAAATTGTAGATACGGGGGTGTTTGTGGTCGCTTATTACGTCTTCAATTTGGCGATTCTTCGAAACGTGATTGCACAGGGTTTAAATTTAATACTCCATTTTTTCTTATCGGTAGTAGATTCGAAAATATCAGAATCGTATTGTACACTGTCTCAATTATAATGTTGTGCTCATTGAGCTCATTGTTTCTTTCGATACTTTAACATGACTTATGCTTAACATTAAATTACCTTTCTCGCTCTTGAGTGTGTACCGGTTTGTGTTAAAAACAGTTCGAGAAGAATTTTAAATAAAATATCCTATTGGCTTAACAAAATATATGTATATGCAGGGGTGCTTCAAAAGTTAATAAAATCTTACATTCTAAAAAGTCATGACAGTGATTGCTTTTTACAGGACAGGCGCTTCAAAAGGGCTTAAATTTAAAACTTGGGCTTTTACTTTCATTATTATTTTGTGCTCTTTTATTAACGATAGTGGATTCGAAAAGGTTGACAGGCTTTTACACTTTCACATCAAAATAGTATTGTACACTCTCTTAATAAAAATGTTGCGCTTCTTGATCTCATTGTGTCTTTGCATACTTTAACACGACTTATGGTTAACATTAAATTACCTTTCTCGCTCTTGAGTGTGTACCAGTTTGTGTAAAAAACAATTCCAGAAAAATTTTAAATAAAATATACAATTGGCTTCACAAAATATATGTATGTACCGGGATGCTTTAAAAGTTTATAAAACTGGACATTCTAAAAAGCGTTTTTTATAGGAAAGGCGCTTTAATTGAGCTTAATTTTAAAACTTGGGTTTTTTACTTTTATTACTATTTTGTGCTTTTTTCTTAACGAGAGTAGACTTCGAAAAGATTGACAGGCTCTTACACGTTCACATCAAAATAGTATTGTAAACTGTGTTAATGAAAATGTTGCGCTTTTTGAGAGCTCATTGTTTCTTTGGATATTTTAACATGACTTATGTTTAACATTAAATTACCTTTCTCGCTCTTGAGTGTGTACCGGTTTGTGTAAAAAACAATTCGAGTAAAATTTTAAATAAAATAAAAGGTGCTTCAATTTAAAACTTGGGCGTTTTACTTTTATTTTCATTTTGTGTTCCTTAATTAATGATAGTGGATTTCAAAAAGGTCACACTTTACATCAAAATAGTATTGTACACTGTCTTAATAAAAAGTTGCGCGTTTTGATCTCAATGTGTCCTTGGATACTTTAACACGATTTATGTTAAACACATTAAATTACCTAACTCGCTCTTGAGTGTGTACCGGTTTATGTCAAAAACAGTTCGAGAAGAATTTTAAATAAAATATCCTATTGGCCTAACAATATATATATATATATATATATATATATATATATATATATACAGGGGTGCTTCAAAAGTTTATAAAAGTGGACATTCTAAAAAGCGTTTTTTTACAGGAAAGGCGCTTCAATAGGGCTTAAATTTAAACTTGGGCTTTTTACTTTTATTATTATTTCGTGCACCTTTATTAACGATAGTGGATTTTGAAAAGGTTGACAGGCTTTTACACTTTCACATGAAAATAGTATTGAAAACTGTCTTAATGAACATGTTGGGCTTTTTGAACTCATTGTATCTTTGGATACCTTAACATGACTTATGTTTAACATTAAATTACATTTCTCGCTCTTGAGTGTGTACCGGTTTTGTGATAGAAACAGTTCGAGAAGAATTTTAAATAAAACGTCCTATTGGCTTAACAAAATATATGTATATACTTGAGTGCTTCAAAGGTGTATAAATGTAGACATTCTAAAAAGCGTCATGCCAGTGATCGCTTTTTATAGGAAAAGCGCTTCAAATTAAAACTTGGGCATTTTACTTTTATTATTATTTCGTGCTCCTTTATTAACTAGAGTGGATTTCAAAAAGGTTGACAGGCTTTTACACTTTTGACATCAAAGTAGTATTGTACACTGTCATAATAAATATGTTGCGCTTTTTGATATCATTGTGTCTTTGCATACTTTAACACGACTTATGTTTAACATTAAATTACCTTTCTCGCTCTTGAGTGTGTACCGATTTATGTCAAAAACAGTTCGAGAAGAATTTTAAATAAAATATCCTTCTGGTTTAACAAAATATATGTATATACAGTGGCTCTTCAACAGTTAATAAAACCGGACATTCTAAAAAGCCATGCCAGTTATCGCTTTTTACAGGAAAAGCGCTTCAGTAGGGCTTAAATTTAAAACTTGAGCTTTTTACTTTTATTATTATTTTGTACTTTTTCATTAACGATAGTGGATTTCGAAAAGATTGATAGGCTATTACACGTTCATATCAAAATGGTATTGTAAACTGTCTTAATGAAAATGTTGCGTTTTTTTGGCTTTGAATACTTTAACATGACTTATGTTTAACATTAAATTACCTTTCTCGCTCTTGAGTGTGTACCGGTTTGTGTCAAAAACAGTTCGTGAAGAATTTTAAATAAAATATCTATTGGCTTAACAAAATATATGTATATACAGTAGTGCTTCAAAAGTTTATAAAAGTGGACATTCTCAAAAGCGTTTTTTACAGGAAAGGCGCTTCAATAGGGCTTCAATTTCAAACTTGGGCTTCTTACTGTTATTATTATTTTGTGCTTTTTTCTTAACGAGAGTAGACTTCGGAAAGATTGACAAGCTTTTACACGTTCACATCAAAATAGTATTGTAAACTGTCTTAATAAAAATGCAGCGCTTTTTGATCTCATTGTGTCTATGGATACTTTACCACGACTTATGTTTAACATTAAATTACCTTTCTCGCTCTTGAGTGTGTAGCGGTTTGTGTTAAAAACAGTTCGAGAAGAATTTTAAATAAAATGTCCTATTGGCTTAACAAAATATATGTATATGCAGGGGTGCTTCAAAAGTTAATAAAATCGGACATTCTAAAAAGTCATGACAGTGATTGCTTTTTACAGGACAGGCGCTTCAAAAGGGCTTAAATTTAAAACTTAGGCTTTTACTTTTATTATTATTTTGTGCTCTTTTATTAACGATAGTGGATTTCGAAAAGGTTGACAGGCTTTTACACTTTCACATCAAAATAGTATTGTACACTCTCTTAATAAAAATATTGCGCTTCTTGATCTCATTGTGTCTTTGCATACTTTAACACGACTTATGTTTAACATTAAATTACCTTTCTCGCTCTTGAGTGTGTACCGGTTTGTGTAAAAAACAATTCCAGCAAAATTTTAAATAAAATATACAATTGGCTTTACAAAATATATGTATATACCGGGATGCTTTAAAAGTTTATAAAACTGGACATTCTAAAAAGCGTTTTTTATAGGAAAGGCGCTTTAATTGAGCTTAAATTTAAAACTTGGGCTTTTTACTTTTATTATTATTTTGTGCTTTTTTCTTAACGATAGTAGACTTCGAAAAGATTGACAGGTTCTTACACGTTCACATCAAAATAGTATTGTAAACTGTCTTAATGAAAATGTTGCGCTTTTTGAGAGCTCATTGTTTCTGTGGATATTTTAACATGACTTATGTTTAACTTTAAATTACCTTTCTCGCTCTTGAGTGTGTACCGGTTTGTGTCAAAAACAGTTCGTGAAGAATTTTAAATAAAATATCTATTGGCTTAACAAAATATATGTATATATAGGAGTGCTTCAAAAGTTTATAAAAGTGGACATTCTCAAAAGCGTTTTTTACAGGAAAGGCGCTTCAATAGGGCTTCAATTTCAAACTTGGGCTTCTTGCTGTTATTATTATTTTGTGCTTTTTTCTTAACGAGAGTAGACTTCGGAAAGATTGACAAGCTTTTACACGTTCACATCAAAATAGTATTGTAAACTGTCTTAATGAAAATGTTGCGCTTTTTGAGAGCTCATTGTTTCTGTGGATATTTTAACATGACATGTTTAACTTTAAATTACCTTTCTCGCTCTTGAGTGTGTACCGGTTTGTGTAAAAAACAATTCGAGAAAAATTTTAAATAAAATAAAAGGCGCTTCAATTTAAAACTTGGGCTTTTTACTTTTATTTTCATTTTGTGCTCCTTTATTAATGATAGTGGATTTCAAACAGATCACACTTTACATCAAAATAGTATTGTACACTGTCTTAATAAAAATGTTGCGCTTTTTGATATCAATATGTCTTTGGATACTTTAACACGACTTATGTTAACATTAAATTACCTTTCTCGCTCTTGAGTGTGTACCGGTTTATGTCAAAAACAGTTCGAGAAGAATTTTAAATAAAACGTCCTATTGGCTTAACAAAATATATGTATATACTTGGGTGCTTCAAAGGTGTATAAATGTAGACATTCTAAAAAGCGTCATGCCAGTGATCGCTTTTCATAGGATAGGCGCTTCAATTTAAAACTTAGGCATTTTAATTTTATTACTATTTTGTGCTCCTTTATTAACGATAGTGGATTTCAAAAAAGTTGACAGGCTTTTACACTTTTGACATCAAAATAGTATTGTACACTGTCTTAATAAAAATGTTACGCTTTTTGATATCATTGTGTCTTTGCATACTTTAACACGACTTATGTTTAACATTAAATTACCTTTCTCGCTATTGAGTGTGTACCGATTTGTGTAAAAAACAATTCGAGAAAAATTTTAAATAAAATAAACTATTGGCTTCACAAAATATATGTATATACCGGGATGCTTTAAAAGTTTATAAAACCGTACATTCTAAAAAGCGTCATGCCAGTGATCGCTTTTTACAGGAAAGGCGCTTCAATTTAAAACTTGGGCTTTTTACTTTTACTTTTATTTTGTGTTCCTTTATTAACGATAGTGGATTTCAAAAAGGTCACACTTTACATCAAAATGGTATTGCACACTGTCTTAATAAAAATGTTGCGCTTTTTGATCTCATTGTGTCTTTGCATACTTTAACACGACTTATGTTTAACATTAAATTACCTTTCTCGCTCTTGAGTGTGTACCGGTTTGTGTTAAAAACTGTTCGAGAAGAATTTTAAATAAGATATCCTATTGGCTTAACAAAATATATGTATATACAGGGGTGCCTCAAAAATGTATACAAATGGACCTTCTAGAAAGCAATGTTTACAGGAAAGGCGCTTCAAAAGGGCCAAATTTAAAACTTGGGTTTTTTACTTTATTATTATTTTGTGCTCCTTTATTAATGATAGTGGATTTCAAAAGGGTCACACTTTACATCAAAATAGTATTGTAAACTGTTTTAATAAAAATGTTGCGCTTTTTGAGCTCATTGTGTCTTTGGATACTTTAACATGGCTTATGATTAACATTAAATTACCTTTCTCGCTCTTGAGTGTGTACCGATTTGTGTCAAAAAAAAATATACTTTGCTCTTTTATTAACGATAGTGGACTTCGAAAAGGTAGTAAGAAAGTAATATACTTTATAAATTAAATTTACTTTACCCATTCACATACATATGCTTGCGAGCTATATGTTTGAAGTTCGTCAGCATTCATTAGCATTCTATAAGAATGTTTGAAAGCGACGCCCATTTACCAAACAAAATTTGTTGTAAACATGTTAAACACTATGGAGATACTACGTATTTTTGAGCATGTCAATTAAAGTGACGAGCCCGCGATAGCGGGCGAGTAGTATATATGTAATTCATTGAAAATTTAAAATGTTCTTCAATAGAAGCCCATCGTTTTTAATTGACGTGCGAACTAATTTTGAGTATGTGACAGACGAATATTTCAATTACGCTGACCAAAATTTCATAATGAAAGCGCTGTTCCACTTCAAATAATTTGGGTGAAAATATCTCAGTGTCAAACTGATTATTAGGTTCTTTTTTATTAATATTGTGCATGCCTATCTTAAATTGTTTCTGAGCAATTGACATACTTTTTGTTAATATACTACATTTTTCCACTGTTATTTCAATAGCGTATTAGCCCGATTGTCTCAATGAAAATGATGCACTTATTGAGCATATTGTTTGTTCGGATACTTTAACATCATTCTTATGTTTAACATTAAATTATCTTTCTCGCTCTTCATTGTGTAACAGTTTGTGTAAAGAAAAATTCTAGAAGAATTCTAAATGAAATATACGATTGGTTTTACAAAATATATGTATATACAGAGTGTGCCACAAGTCTATAAGATCTTACATTCTAAAAACCACCACGAGAGTGATCGCGTTTTACAGGAAACTGTAAAAAGCTGTAAGCGCACGCGAAAAAGGCGAATTCAAGCTCGAAAAGATTGAGGCATTAGATCACAAACATTCAACACAATAAATATTGCAACATATATTAATTGGCCCAATGATAATAGTGTGTAGGTAAGAAATTTATAAATTCGATTCCTTATTTGTGTATAAATACTATCTACTCCTTTTTGGCAATTGTCATTACATGACTGGAGTCATTTCGTCCATGAATTAAGTTGTAAAAATACTTCAAAATATTATAAGATATTGTAAATAGAAAAAAGAAACTAAAATATATTCCTACCAGATTAAACAAGCACTTAATCATGTTGTTACTGTGCCAGGCAAATTGAGAAGTAATATCATACGTATTCAAAAAAGATTGTTTAATTATAATTGATGAAAATGAACCTCCTGCGACATCGCCAATTACAATAATTCAAAATGGAAATTCTATAAGGATGTTTTACAGTATTTTCGAATATAACAATAAGTAATCAATATTACCATAATACATATATTATATCTATATATTCCTTAAATTGTAGGTGTACAATGCAAAAGAAAATAATTATGTATAGTGTGAACAAGGCTTTACCAACATTATTAAGCATCATACATAACTGACAGGTGTAATACAATTTACCACAAAGAAACACTGCAAATTATAAAAGTATAGGAATGGAAATCATTATAAAAAATGCCAATGAAATAAATATTATTTGTTATAGAACAATGATTAAATGAATTATTTAAAAGTATATATTCGCGTCAACAAAACATAATTCTAATAAAGCTATCTACAAGTTTGTATAAAATAAAATAATAAAATGTTTTTTTTAAATTCTGAGGAATTTTCATTTAAACTAAAAAAACCAATGGAATCGACATGTGTATATAGACTGAAACACTATTAACAAAAACTATGAAACCAAATTTTCCAACTGATGCAAAAAACACAGATTTCGAGATTATTCTAATTTTATACCCACAAACAAAATTCAAACTATAGATAAATTAGGCAAACGTGAAATAAATCATCGGCAAGTCAAGGCACAAAAACCAATAATAGTAGAAAAATTATAAATAGAGTGAAAACTACAGTCTGTGAGGCACAGAAAAAGTATGTGAAAAATGTCAATATAACTTTAAACGATAAAATACATCTTATTTCATGGACAGCCGTTAAACATTTTCAATTTAAAAACTGCTATTATCACTAAATCTATTATTAATCATTTCATCCGATAAGCATTCTGAATAAAATATTGCATAGTTGTAAACTATATACAGGGGTGTATAAAAACAACTAAGCAATATTGAACATCTAAAATACAATTATATTTAGTTATTCGCTACATATCGGAATTATATGGTGTTTCAAAAACTGAAACGCAATAAAGACAAAATCCGCAATAAATTTAGAAGAATAAGGGGGAGCGGTACCTCAACTGTAAGCGGAATAAGAGGCGGCAGCGGGCCTTCTAGGCCTGCCGTATTAGCTAGTTATTAATTATAATATCTGATTAATATATATATACCGGGTGTCCCGTAAAAAACGCCAACAATAATAACTCTGTTATTTATTGTCCGATTTTATTCAAACAAAAAGAAAGTTAATTTGCATCAAAAATGCTACAAAAAAGCAGAGTTTTGTTTGTTTTCAGTTGTTTTTATTAATGTCAAACGATAGTCAACTTTTTTATTTTAAATGGAAACAGATATATTTTTGGCTATATTCGGATTGGATTTTTTTTTCTGAATTCAAAAATGTATGAAATGTCTATTTTTGATAAACAATTATTAAAAAAATATATAAAACACTTAATAAATTTCATCTTTGTATTCCATGATTTATAAATTTTGGAATGTGCCATGAAAAGACAAAAATGCGATACACGTCAATAAACGTCAGTGTGAGTGTCTATTAAGTTTTATTTATTGTTCTGCTTGAACGTTTTGCCACAAAAAAAATATACGTAAAAATGAATAACAATGAGTTAACAGACATGTTGCAAGTGTTTTTTTGAATGTAATAAAAATCGTCTTCAAGCAGTTCGGCGTTACAGCGTTCGTTTTCCGGACAGAGAAGTTCCAGATTCGAAAATATTTCAGAGAATTGAAACGAATTTGAGGAATTATGGATCATTTAAAAAACCTAAAACACAGCGACGTAGATTCGCCGAAGATACGGAATATGATGTTCTTCTTGCACTACAAGAAAATTCACGAACTTCGACTCGCCAAATTGCACATAATATTGGGCTATCAAAAACTACAGTCCATAGTATTTTAAGAAAACACAAATTTAAACCGTACATAGCTCGAAAAGTTAATGCATTAGAACAAAATGATCAACGCCGAAGAATACAGTTTTGTCGACTTTTTTTAAATGCATTAGAACAAGACCGGAGTTTTTACAGAATGATAATTTGGTCTGATGAATGCACTTTTAGCAACAATGGTATTTTTAATAGAAACATACATCGACAATGGAGCCAAGACAATCCGAGATTTGTCATTGAAAATAATTTTCAAAGACGTTTCAGCGTAAATGTTTGGTGTGGTATTTTAGGCGATCAATTAATTGGGCCGTTTTTCATAGATGGTTGCTTAAATCAAAAAAAGTATCACACTTTATTAAACGAAAATCTCCAAAACTTTTTAGTTGAATTACCTTTGGCAAATTTAAATAGAATATTTTATCAACAAGATGGGGCCCTCGCTCACAAAGCCAGAGTAAATACTGATTGGTTGAACACCCAATTTGGAAATAGGTGGATAGGAACATCTGGTCCTATCGAGTGGCCTGCGCGTTCACCCGATCTTTCGCCCCTAGATTTTTGGTTGTGGGCTTATCTACAAGATCGAGTTTATTTGACACCTCCAGAAAATGTTGACATTTTAAGACAAAGAATTATTAACACTTGTCAAGAAATACCTGCCGTTTGTCTTTTAAATGCGACTCGTGGAGTAATTAGGAGATGTGCGTCATGTATTGAACAAGGTGGCGGGCAATTTGAACAATTATTGTGAAGTGTTTTGTTTTGTTTTTTAGAATAATATTTATAATACTAACATTTTCAATGTTTCATAGCACATTCGAAATGTTATACATAATTTATTAAAAACATGGTCAATTTTAATAAATGGTTTTCTTTCAATAATCGTTTATAAAAAAATAGACATGTTATACATCGCTGAATTCAGAAAAGAAAATCCAATCCGAATATTGCCAAAAATATATCTGTTTCCATTTAAAATAAAAAAGTTGACTATCGTTTGACATTAATGGAAACAACTGAAAACAAACAAAACACTGCTTTTTTGTAGCATTTTTGATGCAAATTAACTTTCTTTTTGTTTGAATAAAATCGGACAATAAATAACAGAGTTATTATTGTTGGCGTTTTTTACGGGACACCCGGTATATAGGTAAATTACTAATATAATTCTCTCACACTGATTTATACGTTGTAGGAAAACTTTTTACTGCTCAATGCAGAATTACGGGTCGAGGTAAATAGAAAAGAAACACACTTCTACGTGATGTGACGTTTCGACCGACTATCTCCGTCTTCATCAGACCTATTTATTAAAAGAAACAAAAAAACATCATGGGGACATGTACATTTTAAAATTGGTCCAATAATGGGTGGAGACTGTGGCTAAAAATGTAAAATAAAATGCAAAAGGAAAATCCCTTACCACAAAAAATATATATCAAAAAATCTAAATACGTATTTCGGCAACTAAGTTGCCATCTTCAGTAGATATCTGTATATACAGATATCTACTGAAGATGGCAACTTAGTTGCCGAAATACGTATTTAGATTTTTTGATATATATTTTTTGTGGTAAGGGATTTTCCTTTTGCATTTTAATTTAAAATTGGTGTATACAAACATATAACTTATATATTACATTTTAATTTAAAAATACTCAGAGCATGAAATCAAATATTAACGTGTGTATTCATTGGTCTTAAAATAAAATATAAATGTGTATAGAAATTTTATTCATATTATCGACGATAAAAAAGAACAGGATAAAGAAGTCATTCCATTGATGTTTTATTATGAGAAAAAAGAGAAACGCACGACACGGCTCTAAAGTAACACGAAAACCCGTCCGGACCTCGTGCAGCTTATAAATATATCCCCAAGAAAATTTCGTATTTCATCCTAGTTTTAATTGTGTGTAATCTGGGGAATAAGAGCAGAATATATGTTGCTGAAATTGCTGCAATCATTTCTGTTATTAATATTTGGTTTTATTGTCTTAATCGCCAGGGTTCTAGGAATAATCTTTTGACTAAGTTGCTCTCTCTGAATAACACCTGTATATTGTCAAATATTATGTCATGGTTGCTGCTATTCAAATGCGCAGCCAAAGTGCACCTTTCCGGATGTCTCCTGATGTCACTAGCATGCATCAGGAGACATCCGGAAAGGTGTACCTGCCTCAACCGGGAATAAAAAACAGTAAAATTATTATACAAAAAATTATGAAAATCAATAAAAGTAGATTTAAATATACTTGCAATCACCATTTTTGATGATTGCAAGTATGAATAACAAATAGTGACTTGCAAAATTACTTATGTGCAACACTCAATTAGCAACATCTCGAAATTATTTAGTTTTGACATACTGAATAAACATTTATGTAAGAACAATATAAAGTTTGAAATTTGAATGCATACAACTAGATTTCCCTGAAATGATTATATATATTAGCAAGTAGCAATTTTTACGTGCACGTGTGCAGTACCTAGTATATGAGTTAGCTATTAAAATCATAAACTCCTAGCACAGAACGTTTAATTTGAATTTTAAATATCAGATGTATTACACCACGACAGGAGGATTCTTAGCATTGTTTAAACGAATTTTGCAATGTAATACAAGGTATCCGTTCAATTTTTATAGATCTAAAAACCATTTCTAAAATTGAAATTCGTATTTTCGAAACATATATATTCAGTTTGCACAAATTGTTTTTGCATCGTTTGACCCTACCAGAACAGTTGGTTAAGCATTGTGTGCGCATTTATTTCGAGAAGCTATCTACTGTAGAGGCAAACTAAAATTTATTTCAGAAACCATTTGAAGAATAATAATTTTTAGTAAAATGAGATAAGCAAATCGAAATCTCTCTTTAGTGTGTGGGTGACAAAAGAGGGTCTAATTAAGATTTATATGATATAAAGCCGTTACCATGTTTTACAGAAGCTTGTCGATTTGTTATATTTGAATATACTGACCGAATCATAATATTATTTTTAAAAAATCAAGAAAAGTGAAGTAGATATCAAACTTATTTTTTTTTAATTTCCATTCTTCTCTAACCACCATTTGAAGTTTTAAATATCACAATATAAAATATGCGATTCTGTTAGAAATGCAAAATGAAATAAAAATGAAACAGGGAACTAGAACCAAGAAAGCCCCCTATAATATTATGTTAAATATTTTTTTGGATAGAAAAATTCCAAGCGAAAGGTAGGGCATTTCGTTTCTTATGTCTGTAAATATAGAACCTATAATTTTTCGTTGTTTTATTTAGGCATATATGTACAAGAAGAAAATATACTTAAGATATGCTTCTATATCATGTGATATAATTGCATCAATACGTAAGTATCGTATATAATTATTACTATTTACGAAACAACATCTACTATTATTATAAGATTGAAGCATCTCACTTACAACATACATGAAAAGTCGCCGGACTTTCCCCTTGCCAAAATCTTTAATAAGCTACCTCAACAATATCAGAGATGTTAGCGATCCAGTAATGTTTAAAAGAGTACTTAAAGAATTTCTTTTAGGAAAAACCTCTTATTCGCCTCAAGAATACCTTGACGGTTCTCCGTGAGCATTATTATGTCCTTCGTGTAACAAATTTATTTTTTTAATGGTGTTTGTAATGTGTTATTTGTATTTTCTTACTATTGTACATTTTAATGACAATGTCAATATCGTATTTGCGATCAATGACAATAAATTTATTATTATTATTATTGAAGACACAAACGTGTCAATCAAACAGTTTTGTGTCAAACAAAATGCATTCACTTTTAGATTCGTTTTTTGTTATTTTAAAATTTAAAAGTTTCGTTTCATTCATATTTACTATCGATTTAAAAAAGAACGTTATAACTAGCCAATACTTTCCTACAAGATAACTATAGATGTTCCATTTAATGTTTCTTTTAACATGTTCCTCATTCGTAATATTATTACTTAATATATAAACACATACATAAATATATATATCCATGCGATGAGCAAAGCTATGCGTAGCTAATTAGAGATGAAGGTCTCTGGCACAAACTTGATGTCTTTCCAGCTGTGAAGCAACAGGTGTCACACAACCGTAAAATAATATTGATTGTTTTAAAGTACCGCTTTTCTATCAAATGAATTATAATTGAAAGTGTAAACAATACTTAACATTTATTACCACAAATTTATTTTATTCATTATGCCTACACACCTAAATGTATTTTTATCTACATGTGATTTTAATGAATATTATAATGAAGTTTCTATAATTTGTAAAAATAATAGAACGACCGTAATAAATATTACCCATTTTTGGGACTATTTCACTATGTAGATTTTTGATATAGATACATACAGATAATGTAACTTTTCGCAAGATAACGGGTTTAATTGCAACCCATGACAGATTTTTTGTCGTTGTATTGGTTATAAATGCTAAAGAAAATGTGGCCATATTGATTTTAATATCTGTTTTAAGTGGTTATAACATAAGTCAAGACACGAGTTATACGTAACTGCTGGAATTCTGAAAGGTGAAACTTGAAATAGCGATGTATAATCCAAAACACTATTTCTGTATTCGTTTGATATAAGTAAATAACATTTAGTACTTATTCATCATTAACAACAAACTATAAGTTTAAAATGGAAGCGATGGAGGAAAACAAAATTTTCAAATAACTTCAAATTATAAAAACCATCGTTATGGTTATTTTTGTAAATTATAAGTAATACATATTATCTGAAAATAGCTTATTGAGGACATTTCTTATTTATAATAAGTATTTCATTATTGATAAAAACACTATAGTTTGCATTGAATATTTTGTTCATTAACATTCAATTTCAAGATTTTTGCAGATTTCTACGTTTCGGCGACAGTTCTTTACTAAGAAATGATTTCTTTCTGAATGTATGTGTACATGTCAGTCCGGAGAAAGATTACGCGTAATCAGATAAAGCGTATTCTAAACATAAGCTTAAAATCAATGGTAAGACTTGATTAGTTTTCAAGCTACTTATCTAGACTAGAAGTAGCACTTTACTTCAACTCAAAAATAATATTTTCCTTTTGCCTAGTCACCTTAACCTTTAAAACTGTTTTAAAGATATAATGATAATCTTTACGAGAAAGAGGTCCCTCGAAAGTATAGGTGTCGAGCTGGAGACTACTTCGCTAACTAGAGTGGGAAAATTTGATCCTTCAAAGCAAAATAAGATGATACCTTCGTAACTGCAAGATACTCATAAACCTCTATTAATTATAATAATATAGTTATCTTCCGTGATAAAACTCCTATCATTCTCAGTCCTATAAATTTGTTAAGCAGATATTGCTTGACCGCAGAGCGACTGGGGAGTTCGGTTTAACTATTAAATTTATCCATGATATTCCCACCGTTATCAAGGTTCAACCTCCAAAAAACTAACAACACCCAACAGAAATGACTTCAGCTATGCCACTCTTAGATTTTGACTTACCTCTGATATAAACGATGCAGATTTTCATTCCTTCCTACTTTGTTGGCAGACCTAATAGAAAACTTACGGATGTCAGTTTAACTACTGATGAGGGTTGTGTTGTTTTACTGTAAATAAAGCCAGTTGATATTTCTTCTGTTTCCTCTTCAGTACCGATAATTTATTTTCATATTTCTCAATGTGATTTTCTGGCTTACATAGTTCATGACGACTATGAGATCTTTGACAGTCTTGAAGCTCTTGAACTTAGAACTTCTTATTTCTAGTGATTTCAATTGCTCGTCATTCAATGCTTTTAAAAATAATCTGACCAAAAGTTTCAATCAATCTATATCAGCTCAACCAAGTTACCAACACTCGCGGGAGATTATTAGATCTAATTTATACGAATCTGGAGTATCAACTTGATCTTATTCTTGAAGTTTCTTCATTGCTTACTGAGGATTTACATCAACCACTGTTTGATAGAGCAATTAAGTTTATGTCAAGTATAAATCTTCCTGTCGAATGTGAACTTCAGATACAATTTTGGTCAATATAACTTTCTGAAATTATAGAATGACAATTCTAATTGGATGTTCCTTGACCCATGCACATATCCAACTGTTGCTGTTTCTGCTTTCTACGATAAATTCTTTTCCATCATACATGTAGTTGACATCTTGTCAGTGTCAATTTTAAGTTTCTATTTTACTAGTTATTTTTATGTTTTAATCTATATTTCTTTAATTTAATTTGATTTTGGTCGATGGTAACCATCTTTACGATGGTCCAAAATGGAGAATATAATGTTGTCCATAATAACCATCACTTGGAAGACCGTACAAGATCCTAAGATCCTCACGGTCATATGACAGGTATCATTTTTCAAGTTTAAATTCATATTGTGTTTCTTTTAGGAATATTGGTCCAGTTGTTAACATTTGTCAACTTAATATCGAAGGTATATCCAAAGACAAATGAAATTCATGCAGCATCAGTGAATTGACTGGTTTCAAGAGGAGAATAGTATGTTTTTCAATTGGAATATGATCGCGGGTCCAGCTTGTGATTGCGAAGCTGAGATTGAAACAATTATACATATTGTTTAAGAATGTGCTCTAGCTAAGCTTGAATTTCGATACACGGACTTACATAATTTAACTCAGAGGCTGTTGCTTGGATCTTAACAACTAAAGACCTTTAGTTTTGTGGCACTATGATGTAGGTTTTTTATTCTGCATGTTTTTTCCTACGTCCTAGACCAAAGGGTGCAGTGTTTTAGAGCCACCTGCAGTTATGGCCCTTCTAAATATATTTCTACTTTTGTAATATAATATATATATGTTTCTTTTCTTGTACCTGTCATGTAGTTTCATATGAATATATATATATATATATTCCATCATACATGATGCTGTGCCGATGCTTCCTTCGACCCTGGTGTGGTTCCTCGATTAAACAACTTATATGGACAAAGGAATACTAATTCAACAAATGGAAGAAAAAATGGTCTCCGTCACATCGCAACGAATTTAATAGTTTCCGATCCAGAATCAAGTGTGAAGTGTTCACTGCTTATAACAATTATCAATTTTATATTGCGGTGGTAGTAGAACACCCATATGTGTTGTATGACAATTATAGGTGTCATATTCCCCAGTCTATAGTAGATGCTTTTGCCAATGAATTTTTCAAAGTTTTTCAACCCAACTCAACTTTTCATTCGCCAGCTGATAGTAGTAAGCAATCAATTCCAATCTGCCTTATCACCTCTAATAATGTTTTACTTTCAATCAAGAAATTCAAACCCAACCTAGCAGCAGTTCATGATAATCTGCTAATTTTTTCGTGCGAGACTACAAATCTGTGCTATGTGAACCATAAAAAGTTATATTTAAAATGATAATTAAAACTACTTCCTTTCCTAGCGGTTAGAAAATTATTAGAATTATGCCAGTATACAAAAAGGGACCGATGTGATATCACTACTTATAGGTACATTAGTACCTTATGTAACTTTGCTAAGTTGTTTGAGTTTGTCATATATCAGCAGATAATGACTTCATCTAACATTTTACTTTTTACCCCACATCTGCACGTTCTGCTATCACTAATCGCAATATATAAGCAAAGCACTGGATCAACGCCTAGTAGATGTTATATACACTGATTTTGCTAAGGCCTTTGATAGCAGTGATCATTCGTTGATTAAAAAACTCACGATACTTTCGGTTTTTTAATTGATTTGCTCAACTGTTATCATTATATCTTTGTCATCGGTCTTATACCATATGCTGCAACAAATTCGAATCTGGTCACTTTAGACCAACTTCAGGTCTTTCGCTACTTAAAATATTTTTTAATGTTTTCTCAAGTTTCCTTGACTGCTCTGTCTGAAGAAGTATCGAGAATTGTTATTTACTTCAAGACGATTTGCAGAAAGTTTATAATTGTTGTCTACTAAATAGAATATCTTTAAGTGTCAACAATTGTGCGTTACTTGCGTATTCTAAAGTCTCCAGCCCCATTTTCTAAGGCAAAATTGAATTACAATACCAATACAAACGCATTTCAAAAAATTAGGAGTCCTCTTCAACTTTGCCCTCTGATTAAAGGAGTATAGCTTTTCAGGTTGTAGTGCAGTAATTATATTATTAAAATTCCTCACCGTTGATGTAGGAATTTGAATAATCTGCTGGCTACGAGGTCACCTGTAGAAGTAGAAGGAGTGCTATGCTATTATATGGTATCCTCACTATTTGTACCAAGAAATAGTCTTGGAGAGAGTGGAAAACTGTTTCCTGAAATATATGAGTTTCAGAATTGGTGGCTTTTACCCTCCTAGAAGCATCGACTATATAGCTCGCTTTGCAAGACATTCTTTCCTATCTTTAACCGACAAGAGAAGAGGAAGGATTACCAATGCAAATATCCTTTTTAATTCATTTAATAACAAAATATGCTTAGAATAAACATTCTTCTTAAAGCACCCTCTACACACATAATGCCAAATATTATCTGGATCCTTCATGTAGCTCTGTAGGTATAGTTTTAGGTTTTTATGGTATATATATATTGCTGTGACCCTTACATTTTGGAAATGGTAGTATTAAGTATTAAGTTAGTTATAAAAAAGAGTAATAATTCGTTTGAATATTCATTTAAAGTTAGATAGCTAAGACTATACTATATGCACATTAGTAAAATGGGTTGCTAACCCTAAGGATGAATTCCTTTATGGTAAATATACTACACAGATAGTTATTAGTACACTTTAATTAAGAAAGCTTAAATGTTCGATATATAAAGACAAATGAGATATGATACACATCCTAGATAATAAAAAGCTTTAATTTGTCAAAAACGACACATTAAATTCTACAATACGAACAAAATGGAAACAGATGTGCTCGAGAAAATGACATAATTTTGAATAAAGAAATAAATATGAATATGAATAGTATTAGTTCATAAATGTGACTCGAGGAATAAAAGTGAAAGATAGGAAATACGTCAATTGAAAAAAAAAGGATATAAATACGATGTTTATCTTATGAGATGTTAAATCGTGAATAAAACATTTTGTATATGATAATGTAAGGCTAAAATGTATTCTTTGACTCTTGTATGTGTAGCCTTTGTGTTTCTGGGGCATCAGTACTGGTCATGTATGGTTTAAGTACCTGCAAAAGAAAATTAAAACGTCAATACTTTGTTTGTAGCATTCTACAAATAACAATATCACCTGAGATAAAAGCTTAGTTTGAAGACAAGGAGAATGAAACGGAAGCGGCAATTCCTCCCAGTACGAGCCCAGTAAAGAAGATAGAGGTTGTTTGCGAGGTTTTCCCTTTGTTTTCATATAGACGAACTAATAAAAAAAAAGAATCCGAATACGATTAGCAAACGGTAAAAGAAAATATTTGACAAATAGCTACAAGAGCAATGAATATATATACAGGTACAATACATGTTTTACATTGAAGAAAAAAAGGAATAACACACTTCCCTAGGATAAGAAGCAACAAATTTGGAAACTTCAGTAAAGAAGAAGCACAGAAGCACCGACCGACATTGTTGTATAGCTGTCAGTGTAATTGAATAAAAGTGACAACTTAAAGAGGACAAAAGAAAAATTTAACCATGAGCATAAGGTATAGTCAACTTAAAATTCGATATAGAGGGCGCAAAAATACCGATTGTGTTTTGTTTGCCAGTATAAAAGCGAAAACAGGATAAAACAAGAAAGAGTTCTCGACTGCAATTTGAATGGAAAATAGGTAAAATTTGAAAGCGAAGCTTCGAGATAACATTATTTGAGAATAATAATACAGTAGGGCAAACACGCACTACTTGTTCTTCTATGATTTTAAATTTTGTATTCAAAGATAGAGTTTAGGTATTTAGTTAAAATTTTCTGTTCACTTGATTTTAAATATTTAGTTTATTCATTACCAATTATAAATTTATTTAATGGTGTTAGACAGACTACAAAGGTACTACGTGCAAATGTTTGCCTTAAGTGGATTGTTGAGCATTATTAAATATTGCATTATCACATAATAATAATTCAGTTTAATACGAACATGCGAGGATATTTTGATGGCTAAATCCTAAATGGCTAGAAGTACTATGTGAAAATATTTGTTGCTAGCAGTTAGTGTGAACCGATTTCAGAACATTTTAGTAGCAAAACTCTAGATTACTAAAGTACTACGTGCGAATGTTTGCTTTGGTAAAATAGTGACGGCATCGTGTTAATAATTTTCATAAAATTATTTTTAAAAATAAGAACACATGGTGAACATTCATTTAATCGTCGCTATATCTATTTCACACATTTTACAATTAAAAAGGAATATAAACAATTTTAATTAAGAACAAAATTTTATAAAAGAGTTAATTTTGTTAGTCATAATAATTTAAAATATATCTGATGTTAGTATAAAACATAGATATTGTGTTAAATTTCCTCACCTTATCCCATAGTAGACTAAATAAGAGAAAGACCATAAAGCAAGAAGTAAATGGCTGTACGAATTTTCGAATAAAATTTAATATTTTAAGCTGTTACGAACAAATTAAATGTGAGAATATTACATCATTTACATCAAAGGTAAAAGTAGATACCACAGCAATATGTAAGTAACATATTTTTGCTATATTTTTTATATTTATTACACCCCAAACAACAATCACATTTTTGGGAATATCTCTCAGGTTGTGTAGTCTAAGTATATACATATATAAACACAACAGAAATATTCTAAAGTTAATTTCCAATAATCATCAATAGAAGCTTTTTGTAATTTGGATCGTCCATACCTATAATAAATGCGTTTCCTGACCACTCTACTTTATTTTTGTTTACCAGCATGTTGAGCTACCCTATGAGATTAGAAAATGTATACAGACAAAAGATCCAGTAGGTTTTAATAAGGTGAAAGTTATGTCATATATGTCTTTTGTATTATAAATAATATACTATATGGTTATATAGGGTTAAGTGATAATAGTTTCCAGACTACACAAGCGCCCATAAGATGGAGTAACATCTACTGAAATACCCGGGACCGATGGTTTGATGTGTTCTTTGAACCATGCCAGCAGCTCACAGAGATGTTAATAAATAAACATATCTGCAGAGTGTAGTCGGGAAACTAACCCGAGATGTATTGGTTACGGAGCAAGTTGTAGCTATAATAATTTAATCTAACACCACAATGATAATAAAATGGAACACTGTTATTTTCAAAAAGATAACAGTATATAATTGAGTCCATGCCTACATTCAATAAAAGTGTTAGAACAACTTGAGTCTATTCAAGAATTTCAGCAAAAATACTAAGTGGAAGTATCTACATATAGTTGTAGTAATAAACTTTATAATATTTGTCCTCTACAAACATTTTAAAATGCGAATATCTTATCTGCTACGGAAACTATTTGTACAGTAAATTTACGCACCTTGACGCAAGGACAAAGAAAATATTAAATATATGTTTGTTTTTCTTTATCTAACAGTTTCATTTAGTGCCGAAATATAATTCTTATAAATAATGTTACTGTTACTATAGAGAGATATATTCCTGTTATGATATTTTAAGCCTGAAATAAGAATTAATGAGTATGTGTATAAGACTGATTGACGCCATGCAGCTCGACATTAATTCATTATTATATTATTACCATTACTTTTCTACTATAGTAGCCGAGGAATGTTGTATCATATCATATAAATAGTATGAAATTATTAACAGGTACACTTCAAAATAAGATAGAATATACATCCAAATGCCATTTCAAGTGGTATTTAGGTTATTACAACATTTTGTTGATTAAGAGAAATTAATATGAAAATTCTAGCACCAGGCTACAGTGCTTATAGAAAACGTTCTTATGCAGAAATTGCGACTTGGACGATTGAATGATTTTCTTTATTTTTTTGTCATAGAATTTCCAAATTAGGACTTATAAACTCATAATAGTATCAAACAATAGTTTTGTTGATAAATTATATTAAAGAAACCTACCTATTCATGTTAATTCTTTCAATAATCTAGCTGTTACATCTTACCCCAATGGCTGTTACTTTTTTGAAAGTAACATGTCGCTGTACATATACATATTTTTTTTTGTTTCCATGCTTAACAAATCATATCAAATAAGTACTTCCAAAGTAGCTTGAATGTCTGATCTATCGTTTAATCAATATGGATGTCCAAAATTGGGCGAGAATTAAAAAACAAAAATTAAAAACATATAAATGTTACTTTCATTCTCGGTCTCCCCTAGTTACAATTTTCAAAGATTATTTATCATGTGGCGAATCAAATCATTTTTCAGGTCAAAAACATTCTCAGTGAAATATGACGCCTGTTAATTTATAAGAAAGGAAATCACAAAATTGTTGCAAAACCAAGAAATAAGCTAATTAATATAATTATTGATAGATACTACAAAAACTTGATCAGAAATAAACCCAACAACAAGAATCTAACTATTTATACATTATACAGTGTGTCAATAAAGTAAGGAACACCCTAAATATCAGCTTTAAAACATATCTCTAGCAAAAACGCTCAGACACGTATTTTTTTTATTTTTTAAGGCGCATTTTCTTAGATTAAATTGAAGTATACAGGGTTATCAAAAAAGAAGATATGACGTTATCATGTGTTTTTTTAAATGGAATACCCTGTATATTTTTAAGAAAATCAAAAGAGCTTCTCATGAAGATTTCAACGATATATGAGTTGTTGGCGATATCGTTAATATTTACTTGTAGAAATTGAAAAAACACTTTTGGTGGAACTACATGATAATTTTTGGTAATTTTAATCTTTGAACGTTGTCATGACAGAATTGTCAGTATGGAAGGTAACGTCTTATTTAATTAGACAGTGACTAACCATCGTTAGTTTGTTTGGCCTTGCATGTTTTATAATTGCCATTTATTTTGATAAAAATGGGTCTAAGTGAGCGAGAACGGATTGAGATTCTTATGCTGATTGGTTATGGTGACCGAAGAAGGAGTACAGTGGAAGTTTGCGAACTATTTAATGCAGCGCATCCTAATCGGCAACCAATAACTCGCTCAACTGTAAGTAAAATACTTCTAAAGTATGAGGAGTACGGAAATGTTAGGGATCTACCTAAAACTGGGCGACCAAAAGTGGATGATGAAACTAAGTTAAATGTTCTTTTGACAGTGCAAGATAATCCGAATTGTGCTACTCGTCAAGCAGCTTTAAACTTTAATTGCAGCCATGAGACTGTTAGAAAAATTTGGCATAAGCAGAAATATTATCCTCATAAAGTGCATCTTGTCCATGAATTGTCGGAAGATGATTTTGATCGCCGTTTGGAGTTTTCAGAAAACTTGCAAATACTTTGTGAACGTGATCAAATGTTTGCTAGAAACATTTTATTTTCAGATGAGGCAACTTTTTCTTTAAACGGAACAGTTAACCGACAAAATTGTAGATACTGGACAGAACACAATACTCACTGGATGCAGGAAGCTCGAAGTCAACACCCTCAGAAGATGAACGTCTGGGCTGGAATACTAAAAAATAGGATTTTAGGACCTTTCTTTTTTGATGGAAATTTAAATGGGAATATCTATTTGGATTTTTTACAGTTAGAGCTTCTTCCTGCGCTTGTGGAACTTTATCCTGATCCAAATACCCCTGACAGTCCTAGTAATGAAATCTGTTTCCAACAAGATGGGGCACCTCCTCATTATTCTCGACTTGTGCGTGACTACCTAAATTTGATTTTTAATAACCGATGGATTGGCAGTCGTGGGGTTGTTGAGTGGCCAGCTCGTTCCCCTGACTTAACACCACTAGATTTCTTCCTGTGGGGTTACCTAAAAAGCAAAGCTTATGTAAATAGACCTCAAAATATTAATGATTTAAAAGAACGCATACGCCAAGAGATCCGAAGAATCACGCCAGATGTAATCAGCAATGTTCAGAATGAGTTTATTTCTCGCCTAGGCTACTGTCAGATTGTGAACGGGCAGCAATTTGAACATTTACTTAAGTAAATTTTTGTTTTAGATTTAAAAATAAACAAGTTAAACTCTATTGTAATTATTTTATGACGTTGTTCCACCAAAAGTGTTTTTTCAATTTCTACAAGTAAATATTAAAGATATCCCCAACAACTCATATATCGTTGAAATCTTCATGAGAAGCTCTTTTGATTTTCTTAAAAATATACACGGTATTCCATTTAAAAAAAACACATGATAACGTCATATCTTCTTTTTTGATAACCCTGTATACTGCAATTTAATCTAAGAAAATGCGCGTTCAAAAATAAAAAAATACGTGTCTGAGCGTTTTTGCTAGAGATATGTTTTAAAGCTGATATTTAGGGTGTTCCTTACTTTATTGACACAATGTATATTACGTAACAATAGTTATATTACACTTTTATGCCGGTGGTCAATGTAGGACTCGGCGTTTTCTTCGAATAACAAAACAACTACCAATAAAGGTACACATTTTGTTTCATATTACTACACAACAAGTAAACAAAACTGGTAATAAATAATTCAAGGAAAACTAGAAGTAACGCATGGCCCATGAAAAGGGATTAACCCAATAATCTATTCAATCCGCTTTTAAGTAATAATAGGTACATTAAATAAATTATTACCGCAAAGGTGAAATCAATAATTCACAATGTAATATACTGATTATACACATATATATATGTGCCATTCGACTCCTTAGTAATATTTCTTATTTATTGTATTCTTTTACTTAATCGGAATAACTTGTTTACAACAACTTGTTTGAGGATTGCAGTGAGAATATTGACTACTGATTTAACGGCAAATATGGACGGGCATATTTAATATTGCCGCTAAGAAATTCAATACTGAAATAACTGTATCATAGTCCCGAATAAGGGTTCAGCAAGAAAATATGTTAGCTGGTATTTGTTTATTATAGCAAAAAATAGCAATATTTAATTATGGCTTTGGCTGCATTATTAAACCGTAAAGTGAGCAGTATGTGAAAGCACATGATTATGTAAATTAAATGTAAGTTATATAAAATTAGTAACCCTTAGGCAATGCAATTTGACCTTGATCGATTTTGCAATATATAAAATATCTGCAAATTAATTAACAATAATGTAAATGTGTCTTTTTTTTGAGTATCAATTTTTTAGAATTATTACGTCTCAAGCATCATGCTTTCCTATAGGTAGTATAATACCGTACTACTATAATGAAAGCTTTTTACTTAGGATTATTGCAGATGCCAACGTTTTGAAATCTCATGATACCACGAAATTGGTTATTAACAATAATGCAAATGCGTCTCTATTATAAGAGTATCAATATTTTGTAGAACTATTACCTCTCAAGCATAATGATTTCCCATAGGTAGTACAAGAAAGTACTACGATGATGAAAATTTTTCATTTAAGATCATTGCAGGTGTCAACGTATTGAAACCTCATGATACCCAAAAAAGGGGTTTTGCAAGCATTTCTGCCTGCGTTTGTAACCACGATAGCGACAAAACAGCTTAAGCTAGGACATAAATTTCACTAGAAATATAATTAGAGTTTTAGATAAATCGGAAGTGCGAATATTGTACCAATGTCATTAACTCTTAAGTTTCTGCAAATTTATAAAAAAATCAACGGTACTCAAAACTGAGTTTACAAGAGGTATTCGAAATTCCTACCGAAAGTCTTAAAGTTCGATTCGAAACACTTTTGCTATCAAAAAGTTTCGGACGTGAAATAATACCCCTAGCAAAGGGAAATCCGCTTCTCGTCAATATTTCGCAAATTATGCATTTAGCAGGTTTATTATTAGTATTTAAAACTTAATTTGAAAAAACTCTTGTAGAAAAAACATAATACTGCATATAAGTTCAAGAAAATCGTCACACCTCATTTAATTATTTTGTACTAGATAGTTTTCGACATCTGTAGAATATAAAATGTTTTCAACGAACTATTTATATCATCCTCTAATGATAGGAGAATATGGGTACATGAAAGGCTAATGTTAAATTTTATTTTCCAGTATTAAAACTAAATTATGTTGCACAACGGGGTTTGTTTATATATAAGTTATTCTTACTGATATATAGGCTGAATTCTTATGAATGTCACAATTGCATTTCTTCAACGCCTTGCGAAATCTCTGTATTTATTTATTTATTTAGACGACCAATAGAAATCTTCCATAAAGGTCGATTAAAAATATACGCTCATACATTGAAACTAAAAGTCTTAACAACTACAGGCGCATCACAATAAATATTCAACAAATCCTAGTACAAAGAAACAAAATGAGGTGTGGCCACCACACGACTTTCTTATACGTATGAGCGTTTCAAACTACACAATTTTAAGAATCCTATTCTAGGTACTTTCATTCGCTTAATAAATCGCTATAGAATGCATACTTTGCAAGATATCAAAAAAATGAGGTGTGGCCACCACACGACTTTCTTATACGTATGAAAGTGTTACTTCCGGTCCGAATTTTGAAATTTCATTTATACAAAAAATATTCCAAATCAAACTCTAAATACTTTTGTACTCTTCATAAATATATATAGAATGCATAATTTACGACATATTTGCAAAAAATCGCTATTCGATAAGAGTAAAAGTGGTACTTCCGGTCTGAATTTTGAAATTTTTTTTATACAAAAGATATTTAAAAGTACATTCTAAATACTTTTATACTCGTAATGTACCTGCCTAGAAAGGATGACTTACGAGATATTCGCAAAAAACTGATTTTCGATAAGAGTAAAAGACCTACTTCCGGTAGGAATTTCGAAAAACTTTATTAACACAATTTTTCTCAAATTTAATTTTGAGTACATTTGAATCCTTTATAAATTTGTTTAAACTTAGTAATTGACGAAATATTTGCAAAATTCGATTTTTTCACTGAAGTAAACTACTACTTCCGGTCTGGCGATTTTGCTCAAAATCTAATCAGTTCTCAAGAGGGAGATTATATTCGTAAATACAAAAGTTGGAACTGATATCTACAGCGGTTTGACCGCTATCGTGGTCACACACACACACACACACACACACACACAGACACACACACACAGAGACACACAGACATTTTTTAAAAACCACTTTTTTGGTATCAGGGGACCTCAAAACGTGGACATCTGCAAAAATCTCGAGGTCGAAAATTTTCATCATCACAATACTTCCTTATACTACGTATAAGAAAGTAAAAGTGCTCCTCGCTAAAAGTAAAAGTGCCACTTCCGGTCCGAATTTTGAAATTTCATATATACAAAAAATATTGCAAATCCAGTTCTAAATACTTTTGTACTCTTGATAAATATATATAGAATGCATAACTTACGACATATATGCAAAAAATCGCTATTCGATAAGAGTAAAAGTGGTACTTCCGGTCTGAATTTTGAAATTTTTTTTATACAAAAGATATTGAAAATTATGTTTTAAATACTTTTATACTCGTAACGTACTTGTCTAAAAAGCATGACTTGCGAAATATTCGCAAAAAACTGATTTTCGATAAGAGTAAAAGGCCTACTTCCGGTAGGAATTTCGAAAAACTTTTTAAATAAAATTATTCTCAATTTTAATTCTAAGTATATATGAATTCTTTATAAATTTGTTTAAACTTAGTAGTTGACGAAATATTCGCAAAATTCAATTTTTTCGCTGAAGTAAACTGCTACTTCCGGTCTACCGATTTTACTAAAAAACTAATCAGATCTCAAGAGGGCGATTATACACGTAAATACAAAATTTGGAATTGATATCTACAGCGGTTTGGCCGCTATCGTGGTCACACACACACACACACAGACACACAGACACACAGACACACAGACAGACAGACACACAGACATTTTTTAAAAACCACTTTTTCGGTATCAGAGGACTTCAAAACGTGGATATCTGCAAAAATCTCGAGGTCGAAAATTTTCATTTTTCATTTCATTTTTCATTACTACGTATAAGAAAGTAATAAGCGAGAAAACCTCATGACTTTCTTATAGGTGTGAGTGTTTCGAATTTTATGTACAAAACTTATTTCAAATTAAGTTTTAAAAGATTTATTTTGTTAATAAATCTGTATAGAATGCACAATTTGATATTTGGAACGATCTTCTATTCGATAAACATAAGAGTGTTATTTCAGTTCAGAATTTTGTTCTTTTTTATTCAAAAATTATTTCAAATGGAGCTGTAAATATTTTTGTACTCTTGCAAAATATTCGCAAAAAAGAATATGGTTCGATAAGAGTAAAAGGCACCTATTTTCGGTAAGAAATTCAATTTGTTTTTACTTTTATTTTATTTAGAAATCTGTCTAAGCTTAGTTGTTGACAAAATATTGGGAAACTTTTATTTTACGTTGAAGTAAACTGTTAATTCCGCTGTACCGATTTCACTAAATTTTGAAATAAATTTCGAGAGAAAGACTATATTTGTGAATATTAAGTTTGGTATTGATAGTTTCAACCGTTTTTTTCCGCAACCTTGAAGACACAGTGAGAAAACGAGAGCAAGAGCGAGAGAGAGGCCGACGCGTGCGAACCAAGGGACTTCAAAACCTGAACATTTGCAAATATTACTAGCTGAAAAATATTTATAATCAAAATACGTACAAGAAAGATTAAAAGAAAGCTAAACGCTTTTAGATTAATATAAGCTAAAAGTATGTTAATTTAATATACCCATGTGACTGGTAAGTGAATTTCGTGTTTTGGCTGCGAAAGTGAGTGAACAATAATCTCTATAAGAAGTTCTATTCTTTATAAAGGGTGATTCTTAATATATGCGACAAACTTTAGGAGCTGATTCCTGGGATTATTTTGATCATAAGAACATATGTCCAAAACCGCTTAGTTCAGAAGTTATACAATGTTTAATAGAAAGTTAAAATAATAAATGGTTTTATTATAAATTAACAAACTAATCAGTAAAACAAAATTAAGTTCAGAAGTTATACAATGTTTCTCTGGGGCCACCTTAAATCATTAGTTTACACGACTCCCATGGAAAATGTCGATGAACTAAGAAATCGTATTATACTTACCAGCTTTTGAAACAATTCGAAATACCCCTGCTTTTTTCGAACGGACTCGCCAGTCAATACGACGGAGGATAGCAGCTTGTAGTACAGTTGGGGGCAGTCAATTTCAACAGTTACTATAATTTAATTTTGTTTTACTAATTATTTTGTTAATTTATAATAAAACCATTTATTATTTTAACTCTCTATTAAACATTGTAAAACTTCTGAACTAAGCTGTTTTGGACATATGTTCTTATGAACTTTTATGATCAAAATAACCCCAGAAATCAGCCCCTAAAGTTTGTTGCATATATTAAGAATCACCCGTATAGAGAATGTAGTTATTAAACATGTATTGGATCCGCTCGATCTTGTCCAGTTGTACACTAGTACAAATTTCTTATAATACCACAGTATTTGAGAATAAAACGCACTAAATCCTGGATGTAATCCACCTGTTCTAGAGTGGTTTTTTCAATGTTATAATTATGGTCAATGTCAGACTCCTATTTGCTTAAGGTGATTACAAATTTTAACGTTTAATGACACTATATTCTTTACATAAACCAGGTAGAGATCAAGTTAATATCTGTTTGGATCTTTTGAGTCTTTAGCAAAAAAAAAGAGGTTTGTATGATTAAAATTGCTTATTAAAAGCAGAAACACGAATAGTTCTAAGTAACTACCTTCGGGTACCTCAGAAGTTAAAGTTACAGAATTTGAAGTACTAATACACATACGCCTGATTTGAATAGGTCCAGTAAGTAAAACTGGAGCTAAAACGGAGATATTTCAGAAAAATGTGATCAACGCAATTGAAAACTTTTCTAAAATCTATATAAACAGAATCGACTTGTCCTCCTACCTCCATCACTGGAACGTATCAGGAATAATAGTAAGTTATGTAGATCGCTATAGAGAATTACGTCGATTACCTAACTGCTGTATTCAAACAAAATGTTATCTGAATTCTCTTTAAAATTATTATTAATAGCGAAGTCAATTATTAAAGCGTTATGTAAGAATTGGATTTTATGTTTCTTGTTACAATAGCATTTTTGTACAAAATCTGGCGAAATCCAGTATGTGGTACTGGAAGCGATACTTTCTAATGTTGTTTATTACTTTTTTGTTTTTCCTTTTATATTAACAAAACGAAATAAATTAAAGTAAGACGTACGTGCATTTTTAAGTAACATTCCTTGAACTAATAATATACATCAAATATACATTTATGAATCAGTATCACCCTATATTATAATATCAGTTTCCTATTCGAGCTAATATGTGAACAATACATATGACACGTAGTTGCAGATAAGATATTGTAAACCACAGTGAAACAACGTTGAGATATATGTTTCGATATATTTATCAAGTGATCGCATTGTTTATAAATGCTAATATAAAAGTCACAAAATGGGAAATGAACTCAGAGTTTCTATCGTTCGCAGAATCGATGAAATCACGTCTACCAGATTGTGCGAAACGTGTTCCAGCTTGTCCATTCGCCATACTATTTTTATACCTTCTTCGTGTTCGTATAATTCTGTTAACCCTGCCTGAAGTTGCGCCGAACGGATACACATACAAGTACAAGCAATCGTTCCCGATATCGCGATATTTTATGACTTTTGAGTTTATAAACATCGTTAATTGTCTATTAATAGATCGTGAATATAATTCGGAGTACAATGGTTGTACTTGTCTTATAAGCTTTCGGTGAATCATGAACGGATTTCTGTAGAATTTTTTTATGATTTTAATGGCCATTGATATTTAAACTCTGCAAAAGTTTGCATTTTGTGTGTCATTCCAAATTCAAAAATTTAAAATACTAATGCCGCTAATAAAAAACATAACTTTATTTTTTTGCGTGGCTGCAAGCATTATTTGCAAACGTGTTTTGTAACGATATATCTGCTTTACTAAATCTTGATATTTTATGAGTATTACACTTCCAGCATGCGAGTTGTAGCGGTTCAAGTGACTGAACCTAGGTACACTTCACTGCCAAGGCATCGAGCGACAGTTTTAACGAATATTTACAATTACTTTTAAACTAAAATAACGGTTTAGTTAAACTTAATGTTCGCTCGTAATTGGCGTAGTGTCATTTTGAAACTTAAGTTCATACTTTTTATCATTGATTTAAGAGAATCATTTATGCTACAGTAAAATACAAATGCACTAATGTCTAGTTTATACCTAAACTGTCGCTTTCTTTGTGATTACTCTGATAAACTTATTATAATACCGTCCTTTCTCTACAATAATATTTGTGTTAGCAAGGAATTGAAACATCACATATGACTTCTTAGAAGTAGCTAATCTTTTAGTAGTCGCCTCCATCGTCTATTATTATGATCGTTATGGATGCAAATTACCCTTGTTTAAAGTTTCTCATAGCGAATTCTTTATGGAACACTTTTTAATAAAATATTGCTTTATTTTACTTTAGACAAGTGATTTTTGTTTTAAAAATTTTAAATGATATTTAGATTCATTACATATGCCAGAATATCGTACAAATATTCATGCTAGTATTGCAGATTTTTAATATGAAGCAGTTAACTCTATTATGACAAGCAAATTAATTAAAAATGAAAAAATATAGGATAGCATGAAGCACGCAAAAATAATATTTTTTCTAGCAATGAGACTAGTTTTGCCCGCATCAACAATCTATACCTATACGGTCTAAGAAAAATATTGAAAAGAAGAAATATAATTATATTAGTCTTCCGATTTCATGAAAAGATGAATTAATTAAAATGAGTAGTTCGAAACTTGCCATGTATCTGATATTAAAGCTAATGATTGTAAGTAAATTTTACGTGAGAAGAATAGGTAACATACAAATAAAGAACACCATAATCAATCAAGCTCAAGGTGTCTACAAAATAAAATACCTCATAATTATATCGTAACATTTAGCAAAAGGATACACTGATGATGATGAATATATTGGTATTTATCGCACATTCGTGGATACATGCTTAGATAACGCTGCTTGAGGAAGAGAACAGATTGATCTATCAAACGCTCATTGTTTCGCATGCTAGTTGAGCCAAAAAAGATAAAAATAAAATTATTTAAAATTCAAAGAGCTATTTAATTCATTAAGGCATAAACTAACTGAAGAAAGTTTCTGTAGAAACTAATTCGTGTGTACCAAGCCTAAATGCAAGTTGTTTTCTTTCAGTAACACAAAGAAAGCTATTTTGCATAACATCTAGATGACCGTATTAGAATGGTATTCCGTGCAGCACGGTAGTATAATAAGGTGCTATGTTGAACCAATAAAGCATGAAAATTAACTGAAAAGATGTTGGGTTCGGAAAGAAAGAATTAACAGTAGTATACTTTTTCTTGTTTATAGTAGATTAAAACTAATAATACACACAAAATTTAAAAGACTCACCAAAAAAAAGTTTTTCAAGTATATTTATAGAAATTGTAAAAAATACAGTCTGCATTTTATGCCTACGCCATAGGCAAATTCTTCTTCTAACACTTGTACTACTGCACACTATAAATATTGTAATTTCTAGAACTACACTGTAAACATGAGATATGGCCGAATATCGGTTTATTATGAAAAACGTTTTCATATCTAAATGAAGATTTAGAAATGCCATTCTGAATCACCCTCGATGAAGCAGTAAGTTTAAATTACGGTATCTTAAAATATCATTAGCGTAAAAAGGATGTTCAACAAGATAATCTAGATTGCCAGGTGATAATTTGTGATAAACCTAAAATAATATAGTTTTAGTTATCTTTTTTAGGAATTTCTATTCAATTAGATAATAGGGCTCCCTCGAAGGATATGTATGTACGCAAAAGAAGAGGAAAAAAAGTTCACATTGTTCGTCGTCAAGTTACGGCTCAAATGTTCGCAAGAACTGAAACCTAATAACATCTAATTCTGTTTTTTTATTATACGAAAGAGGAAAATTGAGTATCTGGCTACAGCTTAATGAGTACATAACTTGCGTTAACACCTGAAACTGTATGCTACCGTCATTATAATCTATTAGACGGCATACATTTTGTGTTGCTTATTTATGGTCAGCGCTTACGTAATAATATTGCATACACTGATCACTAAAGGGCGGAATATATGCAAAGTGCATATATTTGCATATTTTGCATATTTTAACAAATTTCACAAAAAATTGCATATTTCGGCAAAAATAAAATTTGTGTGCATATTTTTATGTTTTTCGTTTTATGAAAAGATTAAATGCGACCCTGTTTAGGAATTTCCAAGTAATCAGCTTGCCTAATGGAGAGCAGATGTGGTCTATTCTTTTATATTTATATTGTTTAGTTTTTATTATTATATGGTTTATTGCCGGCATTTATTGGGTGTTTAGGAATTTCCAAGTAATCAGCTTGCCTAATGGAGAGCAGATGTGGTCTATTCTTTTATATTTATATTGTATAGTTTTTATTATTATATGGTTTATTGCCGGCATTTATTGGGTGTTTAGGAATTTCCAAGTAATCAGCTTGCCTAATGGAGAGCAGATGTGGTCTATTCTTTTATATTTATATTGTATAGTTTAGTTTGTCTATAGATTCCAGTGTGAAAAGAGTGATTTCAAAAATATTTTATTTCAAACGCCTAAAATGCCGAAAGCCGCTTCGTGGATTAAAAATTTTCCTGAGTTGGAGTTTAGTGGGGATAAAGTGTTTTGCAAAGTTTGTGCCAAAATCATTGTTTGTGAAAAGAAGTTCCAAATTGATCAACACTTGAAAACAGCTATGCATAAAGCTAAGTTGCAGAAAAATAAATCAGTGCCTGTTCAGCAGTGTGTGCAAACCGCATTTCAAAATGTTAAACCAAAGAGTGAAAAGGAGGTGTTTCATCAAGACTTATGCAAAGCTTTAGTCGCAGCAAATATACCTTTGAAGAAACTGCAAAATACACAATTCATAGATTTTTTGCAAAAATATTGTAATCAAAACATCCCTGACGAATCCACACTTAGAAAGAAGAATGTGCAAACAGTATACGAAACCGTAATGGGAGAAATTAAAGTTACACTGGGCGATGAACATTTTTATATTATTGTTGATGAAAGCACAGACTCATGTGGTCGATATATCGCACATCTTATGATTGGAGGGCTTCAAGAAAATGAGCCAGGGAAACCATATTTAATATCTTCTAAACAGTTAGACAAAACAAATAATGAGACCGTAACTCGATTTATTCAGCAGTCTCTATCAATTTTTTTTTTACCAAATCCAGTTCCAGTAGAGAAGTTTTTAGTGTTTTTGTCTGACGCAGCGCCGTATATGGTTAAAGTAGGCCAAAACTTAAAAATATTTTATCCCAATATGGTACATGTCACTTGTCTTTTACACGGGATAAACATAGTTGCAGAAATTATTAGAACAGCATATCCCTTGGTGAACAAATTAATTTCAAATGTAAAGAAAGTGTTTTTGAAAGCACCTCTAAGAATGCAGATCTATAGAGAGAAATTGCCAGGAGTTTGTTTACCTCCAGAGCCCGTAATTACTCGATGGGGAACATGGATTAAGGCCGCGATATTCTACGCAGACCATTTTGAAGCCATTAAAGACATAGTTTTAGATTTAGAAGACAATTCGCAGTGTGTAGTGCAAAGTCAAGCATTATTCAAAAATGTAAATTTAGCTAAGGAACTTGTTTTTATTAAGGTTAATTTTAGTTTTGTACTAGATATAATAACTTCGTTAGAAAGTAGGAATATAAGTTTAAGAGAATCAATTAATATTGTTGAAACTTTTTCCGACAAATGCAAAAAAGTTCCCGGTGATGTAGGAAATCAAGTAAGAAGGAAACTCGAAGTTATTGTGGGAAAGAATGAAGGCTTTAAGTATTTAATGGAAGTCAAAAATATTTTTGATAGTAAACCATCCAACGAAGTAATACCTTGGCCTTATAACTTACTACCCAAATTAAAATATTGCCAGATCACATCGGTAGATGGTGAAAGAACTTTTTCTTTGTGCAAACATATTTTTACAGACAGAAGGCAAACATTTTTATTGGAAAATTTTGAAAAATATATCGTTATAAATGCATTTTATACTATTTCAGGTTGAAAATTGTACCTATTATGTTTTTCTTTTAATTTTACTTAAAATAAATAATTTTTGTAAGAGTCGGCGTTTCTTTATTTCCATTTTTCCATGTTATATTCAAGGCATATAATTGCATATTTTGACAAATAAATGCATATTGTTGCATATTTCAGAGAAAAACGATGCATATATATGTGCATATTTTAACTGAATTGACGTGCATATATTCCGCCCTTTACTGATCACTAAAAAGTTCTGACGGGTAAAGCAAAATTTCTAGTATTTTTATAATCGCGTGTGATTTTAAAAAGATTTCGTTTTCCTGAAACACAAATCGAAAATATACTTTCAAAAAACGAATCAAGTCGATGCAGTGATGATTGTCGGGTTGCTTGATTTGTATTAAATATTCAAAACTTACAAAATGAATGATCAGCCACAAAAGAGAGCTTGAATTATGGTGTCTCATATGGATCTTCTAATTTAATCTATTGCCTGAATTGCACACTAGATAATCTATGCAAACTTGTCATGATATCTACGCAATATTACATATTTGCATAGTACACACAATTTGTTTCTAATGTTAAATAAAAATTATAATGTAGTATTAAAATAATTTAACACATACTTATTTGTCTATATATATTGTAGCAAAATTTACATTTATTTAAAATTATACACGTCTTTCCAATAATCGCAGGGAGTCTATATCGTGGGGTCCACTTTAATAACAAGTATCCTATGAGTGATAGTATGAGTCCATTTAATCTATTACTTTGACTCTCCTCTAATTATATCATAATCAGACCTATTACCAGCAATCAACATCAAAGTTTATTTCAAAATATTCAAGGTTATTTATTAAATTCTTATGTTTTACAGTGAAAACTTTGGAACAGTTGGATCATTATTAAATATCTTCTTATTTCTTCATACGTTAATTTAATTGTCCTTATATTTAATATTTATTTAATTATCCAAATTAATGGCAGTTGCAATAATTGTTTTATACTATTCGAGATCAAATAAGCACACTCGTATTAACGTTTTAAGAAAATCCTATTATATAAAATTACATAGTTTAAATTTTTAAAGTAATTCAAAAACAAACATGGCGTAGGCCAACAACAACGAAATACCCACGAATACATTCGTTTTAAACCAATTTTGCAATCTCTCTAGAGGAGTTACCATTTACTAGTAAGTACATTATGTAAGTATGGTTTATGTTCTTTACGTCGATATGTGGAATTAATATACTTTATTTAACCAAAGTATTCCATGTTTAAAACTTCGTAAAAGATCAAAAGAGCAATTATTTTAATAATAAATTCTAACTTCTAGGTCTCACTAAACACTGAAGTATTTGAAACCTAATAGCAGCAGGAAGACATTAGATTTTGAAGTATGTCTGGCAAAAAATTATTTTATGTAAAACATTAAACACAGAGATTATACACGAAAATATGCCACATTAACTTTAATGACCCATTCCATGTATAATAATGTATTGAATTATATAGGTACCTTTATATTTTTTTCATGAAAAAGTAGCAGTATATTTATTCTAAAGTAAATGTTTACAGTTTCTGCGAAATTTTAAAATAATTTTGAATTGTATGAGGCATGTTTTATTTTAAGATTATAAATATTGAGAGCTGAGCGAAACGAATGGATTCCGAAACGCCTACCGTCGTATTCCAGATATTCTTGAAAAAGATCTGCATAATGTCACTGCAAATAAATTATTTTAACGCCCACACGGTTGACATCCTCGGTTGTAGATCTTCTGGTGGCGGAGCGGAGACTGCATCGAGTGAATACATTAAATATTGCAAGGTTAACCGGTCATCGGTTGAGTATAATGAACTTGAGAACGTCGAATTTTAAAAGAATATGAATACATGTAGTCATTTACATGAACAAGTTAGCAATATGACAAAACGCTCCAGTTTATTAGTAGTCAAAAGAGCGACCAGAAAAGTAGAAATTCGAAATGCATAAAATAAATACATATTTAATAAACTATATATTAATTATTAAATTTAGTTCAATTACGTTAAACGTTTATTACATGGAAGTGGACGCATATAAATACATCAGAAGTAAAGTAAAATGTATGAACAAAATAATGAAAATATTAATTTGTTTGAACTTTCAAGATATTTTCTCATTTCTACTATTCCAGGTACTTTTACGATATATTCTTCACTCAGAAATAAACCTGTCTCAGACTCAATGAATTAGTAAATACTGTAAGTTAATTTATTATTTTGCTAATAAAATTAAGGAAAGTGATTTTAATTGTGTGTCAAATATTATTAAATGTTACAAGAAAATTTTAATTTGAAAATTACAAACTCGTATTTTTTGCTGCAATACCTTACTATGAAATACCTTGAAATAACATTGAGGATATTGATAGTACTGCTAGAAGAACCCTTTTGATGATTCTAGTAGCTGTATGATTTTCTGGACTAATTTCCGCTCAAGTTATCAATCAAGTTATTTCAGATTAATTTGTCAAATAGACCACCCAATCTACACCTATGTTGTATACACAGTATATCATGAATTATTTTATGGCATTATGTTAATTTATTTTATAATCATTTGTTTTTGACTCTAAATTTAAAAATAACAATATTTATATTTACAAACTTATAACAAATCATGTCCTACTAATTTACAAATCTTATTATATAGTTAAATTATAATCATTCCTGTTGTGATTAATTTTTATATGTGAAATATAAGTATAATTACCAGTATGATATTGCAAGTCTCAGATAATCTTTATAAGAAAAAGAGAATATTGGGTAAATTCCGCTGTAGTGCAACCGTAGACACGTGTTTCTGACTAATTGGTCGTCCTTGTGGCGATGTATCCGCGATAATTCCTCTATTGATTTTCTCTCTTGGGTTCGGATGGCACGCAGGTTGACAATGTCTTCCTTGTGGCGATGTTAGTTGTTGTTTTCAAAACCGAAGATCTTCTCACTGAAGCTGCAAATGGCAGTCTGTCACCTGATGGTGTTCCGTGTATGCTTACATCTCCAAGGTTATCCCACCTTACTCCTTGGCTACACCGTACTGATGACGAAGCAATTAGTCAGAAACACGTGTCTACGGTTGCACTACAGCGGAATTAACCCAATACTAACTTTTTCTTGTTTTATTTTATGTATCCGCGATAATTCCTCTATTGATTGTATATATATCAACACGTTACCTACCGGAAAGGGCAGAACAACGTCCGCCGAGTCAGTTAGTTAGCAATACTACAAAAATATGTTTTGTAACCCATGACGTGTAATGTAGTACCGGGATATCATAAAGTTTCTAGGACGAGGATGGTATTGAAATAGAAAACATATGTGTGAACTTAATCCAGGTATTATAACGTAAGTTTTGAAAATTGACATAGTAATAACAATAATAATAACTATTATTATTATTATTAGTTCATGACCATAAACATGGTATAGAATAAGTCAATGATAGAAATAAATATAAAAATTAAATAATACAAACATAAATTTAATTATAAGCAAACAGCTTAAAGGCAGAAAAATAATAATGGTAATAACAACAACAATAATACTTCGATGACCTTCGTTATAGGATAAGATATTGTCACATATATACATCAAAACAGCATATAATTTATACAATAAATATAAACATAAAAATTAAATAATACAAACATTTTGTCCTTGGTGATCTTTCGGTATGGGATACGTCATTATATCGTTTATACATAAAAAAATTAGGTGTGGCCACCACACGACTTTCTTATACGTATGAAAGTGTTACTTCCGGTCCGAATTTTGAAATTTCATTTATACAAAAAATATTCCATATCCAACTCTAAATACTTTTGTACTCTTGATAAATATATATAGAATGCATAACTCACGGCATATTTGCAAAAAATCGCTATTCGATAGGAGTAAAAGTGGTACTTCCGGTCTGAATTTTGAAATTGTTTTTATATAAAAGTTATTGAAAATTATGTTTTAAATACTTTTATACTCGTAACGTACTTGTCTTAAAAGCATGACTTGCGAGATATTCGCAAAAAACTGATTTTCGATAAGAGTAAAAGACCTACTTCCGGTAGGACTTTCGAAAAACTTCTGTAAGACAATTTGTTTCAAACTTAATTCTAAGTACATATGAATTCTTTATAAATTTGTTTAAACTTAGTAATTGACGAAATATTTGCAAATTTCGATTTATTCACTGAAGTAAACTACTACTTCCGGTCTGCCGATTTTGCTCAAAATCTAATCAGTTCTCAAGAGGCAGATTACACACGTAAATACAAAATTTGGAATTCATATCTACAGCGGTTTGACCGCTATCGAGAGAGAGAGAGAGAGAGAGAGAGAGAGAGAGAGAGAGAGAGAGAGAGAGAGAGAGAGAGACATTTTTTAAAAACCACTTTTTTGGTATCAGAAAGTAAAAACAGCGTGACTGTTGTACATAGAAAATAACCAAAATTACAGTTTCATTACATGGAGGAGTCATTGAGGTACTCATCCAAAGAGTAGTAACCTTTTAAAAGCAGAAGTTTTTTTAATGTCATTTCTAAACCTTCTGTAGTAATAATATGGCTTAAGTTCAGATATATGTTTTCTATTTTAATGCCATTTTCGTCCTAGAAGCTTTATATCACGGTACTAGATAACATGCTTATACTCTCGCGAATAATTGGCATCCAGATCCCTTTAATCTCCAGGCTTGATGTACTTATAGGATTAGTTACTATAGCGTATATGCCGCTTCTTTTGATGTTCTTTCGTCAGAATTTTCATTCCATTTCATTTGATGGCGTGCTTCCAAAGCGTATTGTGCCAAATGGGAATTTCACTTCCTCCTATGCGAACCAATTTCTTGAGTTCATAGATTCTTACTTCTAAGGGCCTCCTAAGGTTTCTCCTATGTATGGGTGTCCACAGTCACAAGTTGCTTTATATACACAGTTTTTTGTCGTTTGGTTTGGTATTTTCAATGATAGGCCATATATGCTTAAATTATATATAAATATCTTACTACCTTATAACATATACTTGTAGAACGAGCTCAGCATCGTCGAAAAAAAGGATTTTATGACAAGTCATATGTTTTGAAATCTACACGACCTATAACTTGGTGTAAGGGTCGCTCTTTGGCTCAAAATTATGAAAAATTGCTGTACATCGTTAAATATGGCAGATTCAAACATCGCTACAGAATGAAGATTCTGAACGTATAGCAACATCCAAAATACAGCCAAAAGAGACAGGATAACATTAGAGCAGGCAGGTAGAAGTACATTTAAAACGTGTAAGTTGAAAGTAGTGTAGCAAAAGAGCAAACGGTCCATATACGAAAACACACAAATTTCACGACAGCAAACCCAAAATAATTAACTCTCACACTAATAGGAGTGGAAGAAGTTTAGGGTCACTCTCCAGAATCAGAACCTGAATATGACAGATAACTCTTCAAATTGGAAATACTCTCGAGAATAGTTTCGTGAATATTCTCTCTCAAGAATATATCGAGAAGTTATCATCATTGCGCAAGCCATTATTAGAATAAGAGAATTAATTTCAACTAAGCTAATCCATTAGTTTTCCTTACTGTTATTTAAAAGAGGCCAGTATAATATTCCAAACTGCGCTTAAAGTAGGTATATTTAGCATTCGCGCAGATTTGGTTTGTATGCATACTAGGTATATAAATCGAAAAACTTTTAATAAGTTTGAAGAACATTTAGTATAACTAGTAATTGTCGTATACTTATCATCTATTCGTCCATCACGTTAACCAAATTTGTTTTCTAATAATCGATAGTCATACATCATTTATGATTATTGCTTCTTTGTTAGTGTGATATGTATAATAATAATAATAATAATAATAATAATAATCTTTATTCCACGCGACTCAAAAGAGTATGGGAAACGTCATAATAATGTAAATATAATACATGTATATATATATGAATATAATAAATATGTATAACATAAAATACAAAGCCCACTATTACACACACAAATGAAAGTCAAATACACATGAAAATAAAACACATTACCCATTACAAAAGTGTATCTTCTAAGTATTCATTTACTGAGTAGTAACCCCTTTCAATTAGTAATTCCCTAGTTGCCTTTTTGAATTGATCGTCAGACATTGATTTAAATTTTCTTGGCAATCTATTATATACTTTAATGGCCATATATCTGGGACTTTTTTCGGTAAAACTTAGTCTATGTCGAGGAATCTCGAGCGTGCAACCATTTCGAGTACAGAAACTGTTCTTATTTAATTTCGGCCACTTGTTTAAATTTTCTGCAGCATACAACAGCAGCCGCCAAATATAGACGCACGGCAGCGTCATAATCCTGTGCTCCCTGAACAAATCCCTACAACTAGTCCCTGCAGATACTTTCGACATAATTCTTAATGCTCTCTTCTGCATTCTAAAAACGCGAATCATGTCTGGTGATGATCCCCATGCTATTATGCCGTATACCATCACTGAGTGAAAAGAAGCAAAATAGAATATCCTCAGTACTGTATAACTCACCACATCCCTCAGTCCACCCAGCGCAAAACATACCGGACCAATCTTACTGCACAAAATTTTTATATGCTCTCTCCAATTGCATGTGGAGTCAACAGTTAAGCCTAAAAATCTAGTGTTGTCTACCTGAGCTATAGCTGCAGTAGGCCCCCTAACGAGATGAGATTGATCTCGATCGCGCGACGCTGCCTTGAATTCAACGAATACAGTTTTATCATTATTTAGCACAAGCTTGTTGTTAAGTAAATAGTTATTTAAGTCACCCAAAGTATTAGACGCATGTCGTCCCAAGTCTTTCGTCTTCTCAGTGGGCACCAAAAGTGAAATGTCATCCGCGTACATGATGGCGTTATCTGATGGAATATCAGTCACATATATTATGTAAAATAGGGGCCCCAGCACGCTCCCCTGTGGCACCCCACACCCTAGTGTGCACTTCCCCGAAATAGCGTTTCCAATTTGAACGTATTGACTGCGGTCCATTAAATAACTCTGAAACCATTTCAAAGGCGTACCCCTAATACCAATTCTAAACAATTTCTGCAGCAACAGTCCGTGATCGACCAGATCAAATGCTTTACTCAAATCTACAAAAATTCCAGCACATGCGTTTCCGTCATCTATGTTCTTGTATAATGCATCTAAAAACTCTGTAATTGCTGAAACTGTGCTGCGACCTTTTCTGAAGCCAAATTGGTGGTCATTAAACAGATTATATTTTTGCATAAATTGCACTAGTCTATTGGCTACAAGCTTTTCAAAAATTTTAGCAAATACACTTAACAAAGATATCGGACGGTAATTCTCAACAAGTTCCTTTGCTCCTTTTTTAAACAATGGTTTAATTTTTGCTATTTTCAACCGCACCGGGAAAGAACCCTCCAAAAACGATTCATTGATTAAGGATATTAAGGGAAATATAATCTCATCAATGCAGTGTATAAGCAGCCAGGCATTTATATTATCGCAACCAGCGGAAAATTTACTTTTTAAGCTTAGAATTACTTTACGCAGTTCGTGTTCATCAACTGGGTGCAAGAAAAATGTAAATGGATTGAATTCTATATTGCTTTCATGTGGCACATCCTGTACTATACTATTCCTCACTTTACAAAAATACATGCTAAAATGTTCTACCACATCATTTTGATTGGATATTATTTGGTCTTCAATTTTAAGCGCTATATCATCGTTGTTTTTAGTTTTCTGTTTTAAGTTAATAATATTCCATGCTGATTTGGATTTATTTTTTGAATGTATCATAATATTATTGTTATACAATAATTTAGCATTTTTAATTACTTTTCTATATATTTTTTTATATGTTTTATAATAGGTAATCATTTCCTCATTGCTGCTAGATAATAATGAGTATAAATATTTCAGATTTTTTGATGAAATACGGATCCCTTGTGTAATCCAAGCCTTGCCAGTTTTTTTTTTTGATCAATGCTTATAGTTTTGTTAATCGTAGGAAATGCCAATTCGTAATTGTACGTAATTATGTTAATGAAAGCATCACATTGATTCGAACAATTCAAAGCAGCAAAAACATCCAACCAGCTTTCCCTACCTAGAAGCCCTTTAAATTGCATTATACTTTGTCTGTCAGTGACCCTCTTATACTGTATTTTGTTCATGTTTGATAAATGTTTAGCGATACAAAAATGTATTTTCTGCGCGGAATGGTCTGAGATAGCATTGTGAATTACTTCAATTTTATAATTATTAGTATTTTTCTGAATACATATATTGTCTAAACAATTTTTTTTACGTGTAGGTTCTTTTACAGTTATTTGAAGATTGTAGCAATCCAACAAATCAATGAACTTATACACCCTATCACAAGCATTTAAGAAATTTACGTTATATCTTTCTCACACATTATCTTATCATAAAATATATATCTTTCGGTTAGTCAATTCCTTCTCTTCTTATGAACACGAAAGTAACCAATGATCGTTGTGACATTCTATAAATAAATTGGAATTCACTTAAGGCGACCATCGAAGCCAGTCGAATGCTTAGGGCAAGCCTATGTAAGGAGGCTTGACCTAAGTATAAATTCCATTGGCGATTGTATGTTTTTAGATAAATTCAACTATTAGTGTTCGCTTGTCGTTATTTAAGAAATCATTGAGATAATTAATATTTACAATCTTACAATCCAAAATTGTGGTAACTTGAAAAATGACATAATTCTAGAAATATAGCTGAATAGAGGTTTATGTGTATCACAATAATACATAGTAAACTTGTGTTACTTAACACTTAATCCTTAACCCATGTTACTTTCCAAATATAAAGATTTATATTTATCAGACCAAGAGACTGGAGAAGTTATAGTGTTTACTCGGATGAAGACCCCCCGACTACGTGACGCCCCAAAGTGATTTTTTGAAATACTTTTTTAATACTTTTATTTCTATTTTTTATATTTCCTAGTCTAACAGACCACATGTTTCGTATTAGCGCTAAATGTCCCATGTTTCCGGTTAAGGGTTAAGCGTCTTTTTCATATTACCCTTACACATACAGGTTCGGTCTCTTTTCATCTTGTATGCGAGCAAAACTCCATGTATTAAAATGAACGTTGTTGCCAGTATTTATACACATGTGGGCAGTGGGCACGTACTGTTCGGCGCTCGACGACAGGCCGATACGATCATTAAGATAATAGGATTCCAATAATTGGGGGTTGTTATCTTCATTTTTAGGTACTATTCCCATTCGTAACATTCTTAAAAAAAATCTTAAGTTAATATTATAAGAATTCCTTCAGATTTATTACTTTTAAGAATTTAATATGGTTTCGCTGAAGGTCTACTTGTCGGCTCGCGTATGTATGTCTGTTAGGTAGGTACGGTTTGGTAACTCCTTTCGTGTTATGTACGGAAAGCCGCATGCAAGATAATCGTAGGCCAAACCTGTATATTCAAATTTTTGGAGCCTCTATATCAGTCTATTCCTCTCTGGCAAAAATTAAGTTACAGCATGCTGCTTCTCATGCTTATTTTGTCTCTGCTGAACATGTTAACGTATTCTTCTAGCGATATATAGAAGAGATTTTTCTAATAATAGTGATTTAAACATGATAATATTTATCCAAATTCGAATACTTGTTATAATACTTAACTGTTTCGATATCTTCTTTTCTTCTATACAAGAGAAACACAGTTACTTGATTGAAACCTGATTATTTGATAACCGTTCAAATCGACTAGCACAATTTCAATTCTTAGTGCCTACATCTAAGACAAGATTTATAATGCAATCTTTGGAACCAGAGCTTAAGCTTAATTACACAGTAATTAACTCTCCATTATGCTGCATAGAAATTTTAATACAATATGGCTATTAATTTACAGTACTGAAACGGTAGGTCTTCTAATGGCTAAACCTCTTACAATTGACACTGTTATTTGAGTTAAACATTAACATCTCGTTTTGGTTAGATGTACTGATGTTTGCAATTTCGTACATAATGTTATCTACTGAAGATAAGATCTTTGTAGTTGAGGGTTATTTGCCCTCATACGGTTAAGTAGATAAAATGGTGCAAGCATTAAATTCGTTTGCGATCAATTTTCGGAACATTTCAATAAAGAGGCACCCAGTCATGCTATTGTACTTACCATTATAACCAAATTTAGAGGAACTGGAAATGTGCTACACCATGGGAAAGGTATAGCTGGACGAAGACGCACAGTGGATACCAACAAAAACCACGAACGATTATACAATCAAATTATGGATTCACCATGTCCTAGTCAACGGAGTTCTGCTGCAAAGCTGAATATGACCAGGAGGACTCTTCAGAAGATAGTGAAACAACTTAATGCCCATTCATACGTTATTCAGACGACACAACAAATGATAATGGATGATTATGCTGCAAGACTTGAATACTGTGTCAGAATCCTTGCTCTGGATTTGATAATCCCAGTTCATTAGTAGCATCTGGTATAGTAACGAATGTCATATGCATATGTCGGGTCATGTAAATAAGCGTAGCAATAGACTTTTAGGTGTGCAACGACTAGGAGAGGTGCAAGAAATTCCGTTGCATCGTGAAAACGTGACCATTTAATGCACAGTTTCTGGAAGAGGAAGGATAGGGCCGTATTTCATCGAGAAAAACGGACGTTCAGCAACTGTTAATCAAGAGCGCTAGTTTTCACACCGTTTGTATATGACCTTCGAATGTTTTGCAGTTCAAGAAACACCCTTCGGTAACCAGTTTTTCAGTAAGATGGGGGCAACGTGACACACAGTACATGCTACGAGAACTATTCTTCGGGGCACGTTTGGAAACAATGTCATTTCACGTTTCACCGATTTTTTCTCTTCCATCTCACTCTGTAGACTTAACATCATTGGATGCATATGTTTGGGGTATGCTGAAACTGTGGGTTTTCCGAGGTAACCTCCGTCTATAATACAACAAGTAAAAAATAAAATTTCAGAAGCGATACGACAGATGCAACAGCCTCTGTTTTCAAATATGGTTACAAATATGAAAGAGCGATACGAACTGTGCGTCCAACGTAATGGAAGGACTTGTAACATGTTTCTCTTAACGCTAATACTTAAGTGTTAATTTATTTTACATATTATTTTAATTGAATACAGTTTGACAGTTTAAGTAGTATAGATTAATAGTCATACTGTATAATAGAATCATTTAGCAACTTACTAGGTCAAAGTACCGTAACAAATTGATATCGACCACAATATTTTCACAGTCAAACTAATTAATTAGTATTAACGAATATATAGCTACTACTAAAGTACTATACATGAAATCCATTTACATGCTGAATATCGTCAAAATGTGTATGAAACATTGGTTTTTATTTTATTTAGTATTTACTATTTCTGCACATTGAGAGAAAGCGTTAGTAAGAGTTGAGCAGTCCTACACCGAGAAAGATTCAGTGCAACGATTACAAATTATTAACACTCTTTATAGGATGCGTTGTTCATTCTACTTAGGTTTCCAAAAAAAAAAAAAAAACTATTTCTGATAAACATTTTTCACTGAGGATATTCCACATGATAGCATAGCTAGTTGTACCTCCTCCTTTCTATTTAATGCTGAAATTGACGGCTTATAAAAGTGACAGAAGATACAGATATTTTTTAAAGAGTTGTGCATGATTATAAATGACAAACAAGTTGTGAACGCATTGAAAATTGAATGGTAAGTACTATTTCTTATGTATCGCTATGTGGGTAAAACTATTTCAAACTAAAACATTTTGCTCTAGTTTGAGACAAAGGGTTAGAAACAGTTGAGCAGTCCTACACCGAGAAAGAGTCAGTGCAATACATGTTCACTTGCGTAGCAGGTGATTCTAATGTTTCAGTCATATTGTTACTGTATTTTGTGCTATTATTGAACATCCACACATGTAATGATGACATTGTTTTGGAGAATCAATTATTATATTATGTTGTGAACTGTGTTATAATTAATTGCAGAAAATGAGTTTCAGTAAGTAAGGGCTGATTTGTTTCAATAATTGCCTGTATCCATTTCTGGACTTTTTATTTTTTGAAGATTTGAGTAAATTTACTTTGTATTGAAAATGTACCTCACTATATATTTTAAAATTTAGTAATAACGAAATCACCAAGAATTCTACAATTTCCAACACAGCACGTTATAGTCTTTTCGTAAGAAACGAAATAGTCGAAACATGTTTATTTACAACGTCCAAGTAAACCATGGTAAATTAAATTAATATGCACCTTATATTACTTAAAATTGGCTCAATTTGTTCAGTATAGAAGCGTTTGATTTTTGGGTTATATTCTTTTACAGCTAATATTTTGCAATAATTCACATTTAAAGCCATTTTAATTTGTTGGAACATATCTGGTGACAAAATGATTATTCTAACATTTAGCAAACTATCAGTAGACTGTTTGCTTTAGCTTGTACTAATATTTAAGTTGCAAATATATTTAAAATTATATATCTGTATATGTATGCAAATTCACTATGTTAACCTTTGTCCTTGGTTAGTAGTTATCTTAATCGAAGTAAGAATTCTACTTTTCTAAACTTTTACAAAACGTCTTTTGAAATACAATTTTGGTCGTTACCATTCTAACAAAATTATTCAATCTATTGATGCATTCATCTGCTCCTGACTGTAGACATATCGTTTCTCGTTTAGTATACCACACTTAAAAGGCCTCTGTATGGTTGAACATCATGGGTTTGCATGGACGCAAAAATATATCATTATCCAATAAATATCAAGAATGGAAAGATAGTCAGCATAATAAATGACCCATTTGATTCACCTTTTACCATCTTTTAAACAATGAAATCAAATACATAGAAATAGCAACAAGGCATCTGTTTCCTTTTGCATTTATTTTAATGATTATAATTTTTTTTATACTCCAAAATGTATTTTCCTATCGTATACAAAGTAATTATCATAATATTAATATTTGCAAGTTTTGTTGCTTGAATAAATATGAACTAACGTAACCTTCAATTTATATTTAGTAAATTATGCAACAATGTATTTAACTCAAGGAAATAACCGCCTCATGCATTTACGCAATCTGTAACATATCCAAACTAAACTTCCGAGTAATGCGGATGAATTATTATCTTATCACTTCGTAGGGTTGTTCACATTAATTTATGACTAACTTTCATAGAGTTGCATATTCACTGCAATGATTTTTAGTAAAAAGCACACACATAATAACAAATTCCTTACTTTTAGTGTAAATATAGAAGTATATACATATATAAACGTAACAGTTGAGGTGCAAATATTTACGAAAAGAACCAGAGAAAAGTTTTTCGGAATCGGACATATACATACATAAATATTTCAAAAACTGTTTTATGTAACTTCTAGAATACATTTAAAGTTCAGATATACCCTTAAGCCATTTTCAATATGAAAACATAAGTCTGATCCCGAAAACGGGATATTAAATGTTTCCAATATGCGGACATCACAATGTATTTGATAACTTTCGGTGAGTGTGCGAGTTATTTTATGGAAATGATCGAATAATTTGAATCGAACGATTTCACACGCATAAACAATTCCTTTCCACACAACATACGTATAAATTTAAATATATTCCAGATGGCGAACGAAATTATTTGGTAGTATGAATATAAAGAGAGCGAACATGAAGTCCGACTGAAATAAATCGCGACCTTCGCGCGCTGACAATGCCGATCGGGTCACGAAAGATTAAATACCTAACATGAGTGGTATTCAATTGCAATCTAATTTCCGATGCCTATTTATGCGCTCAATTTGAATTGCAAATTATATTTCTAAAGATCTTCGCCATGTAAAATAGGGAGCATGTGTTTAGAAACTTTTTTAAAGCGTTAATGCACTAAGAATTTGTACAAAAGCATTAGTCAGCATAAATTATGTGGGTTAGTTGACATTTCTTTGGAACTAATTTTAAAGTTAAAATTTTCACATTTATAGATATAATTATATTGCCGTTTTGAATCAATTGATATTATTTGACTATCAAAAGTATACATATATACATTTATACATAAACGTATATGCACATATTGCCGTGATCCCTATTGGTTAACATCGTCGATATTTTGAATAAAATATTATTTTCTTTGCTACAGTAGATTAATTTAACAAATCATGGGAGTATTGTTATTGATGTAAAAAGGGCATTAATGGCACAACGTGAGAATGTTTGCTAACAATGTTAACTGTGCATTATTAACAAGTTATTAGATAAAAATTTAATAAAGATTTCAAGCATATTTAAATACGTAAAGGTATAAGCATTTTTGATGAACAAATAGCCAATTTGTGGTATGTACAACGTGTAAATATTTGCATATGACGATTGGTGAGAGTCTTATCAAGGTGTTTTCTACGTTGCGAGATTTTAGATCTCCAGAGGCATTTCGTGCAAATGAATGTCTTTGTTGAAATAAAATTCAGCGTCGTAAAAGAAACATTTTATTTCTTTGAAATTATACGATATTAAAAATTTGAAGATAGCAAGGATTAATATTTTTATTTTAAATCTATATAATATATTAAAAGCAATGTGTTTTTCGTATATATAAAAATTTACAATTTTTTTGTTTGTGATTGGAAAAATAAAAAGACAATTTCTTTTACAGCCACATGTGGCAAAAGAATTTCTTTACTGATGTTGTTATCAAGTATTGAGTTGAATACAAATATTTTATGAGATTTAGTTTTTTTTTATTATTAACCTTATCCTATTTAATTTTAAATAAGAAATGTTGTCGACAAGTAAAGGAAGGATCACTGCTAGAACCTACAAGAATAATATGAATGTTAATAGGGATTGAATTTATAAATTTATTGAAGTAGTTTTCTTTAACATGTCAACGCAATCTCTACATTTGTGATATATTATGCTGCTTTGTATTATCGTTGTTTCTGGTTAATTTCTGCTGGTACAAGATTACTATATTTTAATTTAAAAGCAAAGCTACTGCAATATGTACGTGTTGAGATACACAACATACATTTAGGTGTCATTACCAACAGCGAACGCACAGACACGTGTTTCGGCCTTTGAGGCCTCTTCAGTGAACGTGGTGCTGCTAGCAATGATCCACAACTAAAATCATGTCTTATGTCCGTTGAACCGCAAAGTTCCGGTGAGAATATCTCAGCGACATCTGCCATCCAAGCGCGACACCGAACACGACAGTTTCATCTTTGCACACTGTGCATAAGACAAAACCTGTATGCTAAATGTGTATCTCCGCATATAAGGCCAATAGGTGGCACCACCATATCACAAATAAATAGGATAAATAGGATCCTATTTATTTGTGATATTATTTTATATAATATGCCAAGAAGAAAGAAGCAGTATAGAAATATCTCTAATGCAAGAAATAGGCATATTAATAATATATTAATATTTTAATAAATAATCTAACCTTGACACCTCATGTAGAAAAGACTCGGGATGAGTAAAGAAGTAAACATTTTAAAGCGGCTTTAAAATTTCCGTATTTTCTGCGGACTCGACATTAAGTTATTTGTTTTATATCACTGATCCGCTTTTCCATATATATTTGATTTCCTCTCGTCATCTATTGCTATTACATCATCTATATTATTGATATATCATCAACATAAAAACTAGGTTCCAGTTTGCTGGTTAGCCATTCATCAGGATGATGAACAGTATTGGAACACGTACGCATCTTGTGGTAACCTATAATTATGCTTTTGCTATTTAATGGATCGATTCCTTACAGTTAAAAGAAATGTAAAAGCATGAATTAATTCTTAGTGGTGTATTTATTTACAACATTTTTGATATCGTAAGTAGTAAAATAGTTAGTATCTTTTTTTTTCTAAATCCCTGGAATTTTAAGTTTCTGATTAAAACCTAGAAAAGTTTGAATATGAGTTATTTTGTTTCGCTAGTGTTTTCAAGTTAAAAAATAAATAAAGCAAGTTGCTATCTTTAATATTTTCAGCCTCTATAAGTTTCAATAATTTGAGCAGCTTAGTATACATGTGTTATTTTATTAATTTATTTTTTAAATATATCACTTCTTTGCTTATGGTTTAAATCATGTCGTTGTCTCTACTACTGCCGCCGACGTTCCATCCTCTAACTAAAGTGAGATCTTCAGTGTTATAATTTCGTATGTTGTTACTTAAAACACTCGGTGTTAGTCTATTTAGAGCGAGTTACCTCGTTTCCTAGACTTTTACCGCTACAAAGGTTATCCTTATGGAGCGAACCAAAAGTGGAAAGTGACAAGTTTCGGAGCCAGAAGACAATAAATGACGACAACCTAATTATTCCTTTTTAATTACATTCTATTTTCATATTACAAATCACATATAATAATAATAATAATAATAATAATAATAATAATAATAATAATAATAATAATAATAATAATAATAATAATAATAATAATAATAATAATAATAATAATAATAATAATAATAATAATACGAAATGCGATGAGTCCGGATAGCTTTCATCATACAATCACAAAATTAAACAGGGAATGCACCATCGCGGTACCTAGAGGGGGGCGTCTTATGCCACACTGGTGGAGTGCAGACATCGAGCACAAGAGGACAGAATGCTACAGACTGCGCCGCAAATGGACTAGAAAGAACAGGAAACGAGGAAGCGATGAAGCAGCCTTACTCGAAAAACAAAACTATAAAAACGCAAAAAAACAACTGAAATGCTTAATAATAACGGCGAAGAAACAATATTGGAGCAGGATTCTAGATGACTTGGAAGACGACATATGGGGTGGTGGCTTCAAGATAGCAATGCGACACATGGGTAAACTGTCGCCCCAATATCATCCGACAATGGAACAGAGAGCAAAGATAGTGAGGGATCTCTTCCCACTGAAAACCGATACCCTTGCAAAGCAAGGAAGAAGGGAGGACGACGTCGTCGCCTTCACAGAGGATGAACTCCGAATTGCCGTGGCTAAAATGAAGAGAGGTAAGGCCCCGGGTCCCGACCACCTAAGCACGGAGGCAGTGGAGATTATGATGGCAGTGATCCCTGGGGTGCTGTTGGGGGTTTTCAACCATCTGCTGGCGCACCAGAGTTTCCCAGTGGAATGGAAGAAAGCCGTGGTAGTACTGATACCGAAGAGGACAGCGGCGCAGGGTGCCACCTACAGGCCAATCTGCTTGCTCAGCGTCCTAGGAAAGGTGTACGAACGCCTGTTAAAATACAGACTCGAAGAGGACCTAGAGAGATGTGGTGGGTTGTCACAGAGGCAATTTGGCTTTGTGCGCGGAAAATCAGCTGTACACGCGATAGAAGAACTGATTAGGACAGTGGAGGCCTCAGCGAGTAAGTACGTGGCAGTGGTGGCACTGGATATCCGAAATGCCTTTAATTCCGCATCCTGGATACAAACAATCAACGAGCTAAGAAGAAGGAAAGTGGAACGTTACCTCATAAACGTCATAGAGGACTATTTCTACCAGAGGAGGGTGTACTTGTCTTCTGGAAGCAGTCTGGAGGTCAACTCTGGTGTGCCACAGGGTTCCGTGTTGGGACCAACTTTATGGAATATTTTGTACGACAAGATCCTAAACGTGCAACTTATGGATGGAGCCAAGACGATAGCATATGCCGACGACCTCGCACTCATAGTAGAAGCCGAAGATGTGAGGGAGCTCGTGTTCAAAGTAAACGAGTCGGTAGAGCAAATAGTGGAAAATATGATGGGAATTGACCTGCATATTGCCCCGGAGAAGACAGAGGCTGTGATCCTCAAGGGGCCTTATAGACAGGGTGACATGCATTTTGAGGTGGTAGGGGAACATATCACCCCCGGGAAGGAGTTGAAATACCTCGGAGTCACTCTGGACCATCGATTGACGTTCCGTTCGCACGTGAGGCGAGTGGTGGAAAGGGCAGACTCTACACTGGCAGCACTGCTTAGGATTATGCCTAATGTTGGGGGACCCACAAGCAGACGTAGGGAGATCCTGTATAGTGTAGTACAGTCTCATGTGCTGTACGCAGCACCGGTTTGGGCACGTGCATTGACGAAAAACGCACAAAAAGAACAACTGGAGAAACTCCAGAGAAGGGTCTTGCTGAGGGTGATTAGCGGCTACCGGACGGTGTCTACCGGGGCCGCCCAAGCGATAGCGGGTATACCACCAATCTCACTCTTGGTGGAGGAACGCAAGAGAATGTTCTCTGCCAAGGCAAAGCAGTTAGTTTCAAGGTCCAGGGAAAGTGAGAGAGAGATAACTCTGAAACAGTGGCAAAGAAAATGGGACGACCTGGGGTCCACCGCTGGATGGACCAAAACTATCATTACTGACTTGAGTTCCTGGGTGCACTGTAAGTTCAGGGTAGCAAACTATTATATGACGCAGTTTCTGTCGGGACACGGCCACTTTAAAACTTACCTGAAGAGGTTTGGACTGGCTGAGGACGATTTATGCCCAGACTGTGGGATGATAGATACACCGGACCATGCGGTGTTTATATGTGAGAAGTGGACGGAAGACAGGACATTTCTGAACAACCAAGTCCAGCAAACATTGGACCAACATAACGTCATCAAGGTTATGACGGACAACGAAGACAAATGGAGAATAGTGAGCACCTACATTGAAAAGGTACTAAAAACAAGAGAAATGCAGTGGAGAGCGCGGCGTGCCTAAGAGGGCAGGACAATAGAGACATCTGTGCTATCCGAAGTTACGCAAATAAGCAGTTCCAGAGGCACAGAAGGACAGAAATGGGGGTTTTTAGTGGGTAGGCCAGATTTGGTGAGTCCCACACTATCATACAACTGTGGATGTATGATGTCCATAAAGGATTTTCCCCTTACAAAAAAAAAAAAATAATAATAATAATAATAACTAGGTCATAAGCTGGAGTTATTAGTCGCAACCGATGGCTTTACGTGCCTTCGCAAACATGTATCATAATTATCTTAGAGCTACTAAAGATCAACATTGATTTAGTTCTTGAACATCAAATAATAAAGGGAAGTATGTTATAATGCATCTAAATTTTGTAAATGTTTACACAGCACTCGCTACTATTAACTCATATATCATTCTCTTTAATCATTTCTAAAGCACAAATGACTACCAAGTAATATGTAAATTAAGTACTAGATAAACATTTCTGGAGATTCGACTGGCGAAAATTTCCAGTTCAATGTTTCCTATTATTAAACATACTCTCGTTTGAGTCTATAAATATGTTCAAGAAGTGTTTTAAGTTACGGCATAATTGCTTTTATAATTTGCATAGTACCGGTCTAAGAAGATTGTTTATAATTTCCGTACGGAAAGTGTACAAAAATGTTCTGGCAAATTTTAGTGATAGGTTATTTAACCATGTTTACATTAAAACCAGGTCATGTATACATCGACATTGATTCAAATTATAAACAGTTAAGGAAAATCTATCGGACAGCACAAGTTTTTTCTGCTCAATGTTTATGTTTTATATTTCCGATTCGCTTATTTTCCATTGATTCTGCCGATAATGACGACACAATAAAGAATGTGAAGGATAAGCATTATTAAATATGAAGTTATAAATAGAAATAACACTTTATTATTTTCTAGTATATACAGATAATGTTTTACCATATCATAGCCGGCCTTTTCCGCAATGAGTTCTTTCGTCATAAACGATAATTTAATACAAGCTGTTGCTTAAACTGCAAAATCTGTCAGTAGCAGGCGGGAGCATTTTTAAAGATCAAATAAATATTTAAAAACCAATTTAATATAAATTATATTTTTAGATAAATATTATATCAAAGTTCTCAATAGAGGACTACGACATTGTAAGATGCATGTAGTAAAACAGCTTATTTTTGTGACCCGCAATTTCAAGAGAAACTCACTTAAATATATTATGAGATTAATATATTAATTTAAGTGAGTTTCTCTTGAAATTGCGAATAAAGAAATATTATATCTAACCAGATTTCTCCATAGATATTTCACTTCCACTTTTTTTGTGGTCGTGATCTGTATAAATGTTAAATCACGTAACATTGAAAAACCACCAATTAGAAGACCTAATATGAATTTCAAGAACAACGATTTAGAAACACCTAGACGAGTATATTAGAATGTCAAATTGTAGAGCATTGACACCTGTCAATAGCGACCACATTAAGAGTTTAGGGTATCTTGGAAGCAAACCAACTTAATTCAAAAAATTTTAATTTAGCAATTATTAGCTATTACTATTATTAATTCTAGTAGTGTCAAACTGTTTACACACTGTTTGATATAACTCCTGGTATGCTAAAGAGAGAACCCATCTTTTCTTAACTTTGCGCATGTTCCCTTTGTTTTACTCTTTTTTCTTTTCATCACAGTTTCAACAAATCTACTAAAGTGCTCCTAATCTTTCCACTTTTGACCGTATATTTTGTGCAATTTATGGTTGTTAATTTAGTTCCTAATTTTCTTCTAGCTTACTCCTCATCTTTCATATATTAAGATAGTGTCTATTCTATGGCAGTAAACAGATCTATGATCTTATGTTACTTAGATGCTGGTCGGTATGTCTCTATATTTCTTCATTGTCAAAGCTTCATGCCATATAAAATTATCGAATGAATGAGACCACACAATATTTTGCTTAGGTCGCTGCTAGAATATCCTAAATTTGGTATAGTTTTTGTCCACAGATCAGATCAGAGATTTATATTGTACATTTCTTAGATAGTTTTGACGAATTTATTCTAATTATCAAATATCATTAAACTCATTATGCATTTACAAATTTATAATACAGGCTAGTTATTTTGGAAACCTTTTCTATCAAAGAATCAATAATTAATGCTGGATTTGAAAATACTTTTTTGATTAATTTTGTGATCATTTTCAACTGCACCTTAGGTGATACATCACATTTACATTTGTATCAAAATGACAACTTTACAGTGTGTTATATTACAAATACCGCCAACTATTCACACACATACATATACTGTCTTTAAAATCTATACAGAAAGTAAATACGTAACAAAAGTTCTTGAAAGGTATAGATATATCATTGTCGAAGTTTTATGGCCCTAAAAAAACTGAAGATTATACTTGGCACTAATTACAAATACAAAGTGAAGACAAGTGGTAATAAACTATGATGATATTCAAATGAACAAAAAAAAATGGTGTCTACCGAGATGACTAAAGCCAGATCAAGTAATCCCCACTTAAGATTCATAAATAGAAGCTTGAGATCGTAAATTTGTCGAGAAACAAAACCCTATTCATACTGTGTTTGCTTTCAATGCTTTTCGTTGAGCACCAAAATAGTATACGATTAATTAATAGGAATGAAGGTTGTGTGGTTTAGTGTAAATGCTTTGTCCATTATTTATTATTGTTATTAATAATAAATTAGGCAGTGACAAACATGAATAAAACAGTGTTTACTGACGTATTTAAATAACAGAAATATATATGTAATTATATATCTAAAATTTAATTTAGAAGTACACAATTTTTAGTAGTTGCGTTTGATTATTTACTGCACAAAAACTGATTAATTTGCTTGAGACTATTTCACAAGCAAAAAAAAAATAGTCGTTGATGAAAAAGAAAATATATGCGCTGAAACAGGGAAGAGAGAATAATGATTGATTTTAGGTGTAGATATTGAAATAAAAGAAATGAAAAATTACTGCTGAACGAAAGATACTAAGGATTTAAAATAAATAAAAAAAATCGTCCAGTGACTATCCTCTTGTATACTATTAACGGATTATACAGGTTTGGCCTACGATTATCTTGCATGCGGCTTTCCGTACAAAACACGAAAGAAGTTGCCAAACCGTATCTATCTAACAAATATACATACGCGAGCCGACAAGTAGACCTTCAGCGAAACCATATTAAATTCAATCATAAAAATAATAAATCTGAAGGAATTATTATAATATTAACTTAAGATACTTTTTTAAGAATATTACGAATGGGAATAGTACCTAAAAATGAAGATAACAATCCCTGCAATATGCACACATGCATTATATTGGAATCTTATGATCGTATCGGCCTGTCGCCTAGCGTCGAACAGTACGTGCCCACTGACCACATGTGTATAAATACTGGCAACAACGTTCGTTGCAATACATGGACTTTAGCTCGCATGAAAGTAAATACAGACCGAACCTGTATGTGTTGACTAACTTATTTTGGGTACGTCAGTGGGCCATTGTCTTTTGAGTCTCCTTACCACGTTTGGTTCATTTGTCATTTCTTCTACTAAGTTATTCGTGTGTCCTTCTAGAGCTCCTAGGTACTTTTTTGAGAACCTTTCGATCTGGTCAGTGACGAATGACATTCTTTAACTTTTATGCCGACCATCTTAAGGCTGAACGCCCGCTTCAAGCTGAGTTCGATTTGAAATAGGCGTACCACTGTTTTTCGTGCAAATGTAATAAAAGACAAATGTTTAAGGGTCCGCGTGCTCTGTCTTATGCTGAGGAAAAAGATAGAGAAAAGAACTTGTCACCTAATCTAATCTGCCTGTAATTTATGGCTGCGTTATGGTCTCAGATAATCGTCGGTTGGCCCACATGTTTGGCAGTCGGGAAGCAACCCCCGCCCCTAAATTAGACAATCTATATTTTCTCAAACACACAAAAAAAGTGAAGCTGAATATGTAAAATCACCTGCCGGATTCAAATTTTGAGTTGGAAAATAAAATCGAAATCGCAAAAAGGTCGAAAAATCGTTTTTTTGTCTAAATTTTAAAATTTTCATTTTCTTCAATTTTTAATACTTATCTCGTGATATCTCAGCAATGCAGAGAGCTAGGGACCTGTTTTTTTAAGGTTATACCCTAAAGTATTTGGATGATACTAGTGTTTTCGATTTTTCTTTATGGTGTGTAAATTTTATAAAAAAAAAAAAGTTTTAGTAGACGACCAATTTGTGTAAGGTATTTTTCAGCTATCGAGTAACTAATCTTATTTTTCAGAATTTACCCATATATATGTGAAACAAAATAAAGCCAACATTCCAAAATTATTTTTTGTGCAAGAAATAAATTTCTAGATCATTTCAGAAGCAAATTATTGCGAGTCAAATATAATAATTATACTCCCTGCCCGCAAGCCGTGTGGGTCCTAGCATGCGCTTCTAGCAGGTATAGCGTTAGGGACGGGAAGAGATATTGCTTTTACTTTCTGATACGTAGTATAAGGAAGTATTGTGACGCTGACACTGTATATGTACACTATATTGTAAAGAAAATATCAACGGTTTCGATAAAATAATGTCCGAGTAACGATTACTTTCTTAACATACACCGATCTCAGAAGTATTTTACAAACTGCGCAGAAACTGCCCGAAATGGTAGGCGGAGCTACCTTTCGACACAATGTGCGAGCGTACCACATACTCTATTTGATTTCAATGAATTTCGCCCAAATTTCAAAATTTTGTTTTCCGTTTCGCGACCTTATTTTTAAAAATTAAGAAAAAATAAAATTTATGTATTGCTGTTGAATCTTACATAATTTTAAATAAAGGCTTGTTTTTTGAAATTTCTTACATTTTTATTTTTATTTAGGGCCCTTTGGACAATTTCGAAGAAATTACGATTTATCCATTGAAAGGCATTTTTTTTCTTAAATTAGCGTGTAAATTCGGTAAGGTTTTCATGAAAAATACGATTAGGAAATGGGAAAAATGATTTCGAGGCCGGGCGTATAGCCTTAATTAAGAATGAAGCAAAATATTTTAAAATACAGAAAACGAGGTCAAAAATGAAAAAAAATACTTTAAATAACGACGAAGCTTCGTATAGTACACTTAAAGGAAAACCAACAAGTCAAATGGAAATATATAGTAAAAAAGAAATTAAATGCATGAAGAGAGTGGAGAGTGGAAGGTACAAGTAACAAACTGAGAAGAATGAAAGACCTAGTATCAAAACAAGAATACTACCGACACTATTATAGAGAAATAAGGATTTACACACTTTGAAGATAAAATAACTTTAAGTTTTATAAAAAAGCAGTTACAGTTCGTTATAAGATGTATTAGCTTAATATTATTATCATATTTGAAAACATAAAGTTAGAAATTATGAAAGATTTTTTCAAATATGTATAAAGAGCGGTGGTTCCATCAGGTTATTTTAACAACGCAATAATGGTATCCAAGAAGAAGGAATCTGGAACAAGTAATATAGGCCTATAAAAAATAAACATTTGTAATAAAAAATCATCCACAGACAATTTAGTCTCAATACGTGCTGAAGAATTAATTTATATGAAACTTAGTTTAACGTCACATCACGTGCATGCCTCTTTCCATTTACATATTTCCATCTTGTCGCTGAATTTACATGACTGTTTGAATGCATATGTCAAATTGACATAAATATATTGTAAACCAGTGCAGGGAAATTTAGTTTCGGATGAGCATTTTATCGGATAAGAACCACTTTCCTGTATTTGGCATATCATCAGAACAATGATTGTTTAATTACAGCACGTCGAATAGATAAACCGATACTAATTTACACGATCTAAACAAGTATTAATTTGATAACATATTGAAATTGTACTAAAATTCGTTACCAAATGGATCAACTTAAGAGATCTACTTAGAAATATAGATATAGTATAGTTTTCTTCCGCCAATATTTAAAGATATTTGGGAATTGCGATCTGAAACTTGCTTAAGTAGAATGGCTCTTCGTGTTATACTTTTTCCATTATGGCGCTGGAGTTATTGCAAGCAGCCAAGAAGTTCAACCTTGGGGTCGGTTTAGGTCGCGTCCGAGCTTTCTCAGTTAGTACGTGAAAGCAAAGAACCTGTAATATTATAGCAAAAATGAAAATTAAAACCTGCAGTGCTGGTCAAGATTTTGTACTAGTGAAGAATGACCAGAAGAAAATTATAGTATTTTCCACGAAAAAAAATCTCTTTAAGAGAAGTAGTGAGTAATTTGCTATACAAACAAATTAGTATATTTGAATTTGTATAAAAAGTTTCCTCAAGAATTCAATTTTAATAATTGTAGGTACAGTGTAGATATGTAACATATAACTGTATAAATATGTTAGTTTCAATAGATAGTTTAATAATAATATATTCCATTTGTGTAGTTATTCAAATAAGTCTAATTTAATAAACTGCTAAAATTTTAGTTATATTATACATGAACGTCTATAGATTACTGACAATAACTAAAGCAGATAATCGGGACGCATTTTACACATATTATTTGTGATGGGATGCCCTACATACCTCCAGTATATAGTGGGACGCAATTTATCTCAAAATATTGGCATGGGGTGCAGTTTATATTTTCGGCAGCGCACCTACTTTTCTAATTACTTTAGATTCTAAAACTCCGAAATATATATAAATATAATATATTTGTTTCAAGTCAATATGTTAGGTTTTTGGAATAAACTGGTATACGAGGTGCATTCAAGTTCTAAGGCCTCCAATTTTTTTTCTAGAGACTGGAAAGAAATAGAAATATGTGCATTGTTTTAAAATAAGCGTCAGAACTGCTTTAGATACTTAAAATCAATTGAAATTCATCGACAGTGTAAGGAGACATGTGGTGATGGAGTTATGGATGCGTCGAAAGTGCGTTCGTGGGTGCGACAGTTTAATGAAGGCAGAACATCATATGACAACAACCGAAACAACCTCGGGCTCGCACAAGCCGGTCTGACGACATGATCGAGAAAGTGCAGAGACTTGTTTTGGGGGATCGCCGAATGACTGTTGAACAGATCGCCTCCAGTGTTAGCATTTCCGTGGGTTCTGTGCACACAATCCTGCATGGTGACCTGAAAATGCGAAAAGTGTCCTCCAGGTGGGTGCCACGAATGCTGACGGACGACCACAAGGCTGCTCGTGTGGCATGTTGCCAAGCAATGTTGACGCGCAACGAAGGCATGAATGGGACTTTCTTTTCGTCGATTGTGACAATGGATGAGACGTGGATGCCATTTTTCAATCCAGAAACAAAGCGCCAGTCAGCTCAATGGAAGCACACAGATTCACCGCCACCAAAAAAATTTCGGGTAACCGCCAGTGCTGAAAAATGATGGTGTCCATGTTCTGGGACAGCGAGGGCGTAATCCTTACCCATTGCGTTCCAAAGGGCACTACGGTGACAGGTGCATCCTACGAAAATGTTTTGAAGAACAAGTTCCTTCCTGTACTGCAACAAAGACGTCCTGGAAAGGCTGCGCGTGTGCTGTTTCACCAAGACAACGAACCCGCACATCGAGCTAACGTTACGCAACAGTTTTTTCGTGAAAACAACTTTGAAGTGATTTCTCATGCTCCCTACTCACCTGACCTGGCTCCTAGTGACTTTTGGCTGTTTCCAACAATGAAAGACACTGTCCGTGGCCGCACATTCACCAGCCGTGCTGCTATTGCTTCAGCGATTTTCCAGTGGTCAAAACAGACTCCTAAAGAGACTTTCGCCGCGGCCATGGAATCATGGCGTCGACGTTGTGAAAAATGTGTACGTCTGCAGGGAGATTACGTTGAGAATTAACACCAGTTTCATAGCTTTCGGGTGAGTAGTTAGTTAGAAAAAAATCGGAGGCCTTAGAACTTGAATGCACCTCGTATATTTAGAAAGTTGAAAATCCATATTAAAGTTACCCTTTTTACTAATATAACGTGAACCAACATAGACTTGTAAATGTTAAAATTACGAATTAAAAGTGAAGTGTTACCTTGATATACCGTGACTTGATATCTTTTTATGAGAATTTTATTATGTTACTCTGTCTATTTATTAAAAACAAATTTTTTGCTATTTTTATTGATATATTTTACAAACAAGGCAAATATAAATGTAATTTAAAGGTGTAAATGTTATTATGCTAATGCAAGAATATAAATTAACAGCTATATGTGTCTAATATACCTTACATATTAAATCAAATCAATTACAGTAATTTAATAATGTTCGTTCGTAACGTTATTGCAATAACATTTGGCGGCATTCTAATCAAAACGTCTATTTAGTCGCTAGTTATTTTAAACAGTAAAACAAACCTGATAACCGTAGCATCATGATAAGTTAAAATACACCAATTAGGATGCATCCAACCACAAAATGAGTAAACATTTAATGTTTATAACTAATTTTTATCGACATCTACGTACTTTGTAATAGATTCAGTCACATTAATCTAGAATACTATTAACATGTAACCAACCTCAAGGAAGATTGAAACCGCACGCCACCAAAAAGCAAATACTTATTTTGATAAAATAGCCGCAATTATGAAGGAAACTTCGGAAAACTATTATTAACTCAGATAAAGACATTCATATCATGTATTAGATATACCAAAAGAACAAAAAATCGTGTATAGTTATCATATCTAAATTATGCGACATCACAAACAATGTACGTACATATAAATGATAATATAAGATTAATTTATGGTAAGATTTCGTAATACTATTTTTATTCAAATTCATCTTCACTGAGAAGCTGACATTATATTCTGAAATATCAGTGTCTATTGAAATATCCATAACTTCCAAAATAGTTAAGAAAAATGCTATTTTAGAAACATTAATTAATTTATATTAAATTTATATAAAATCAAACATGTGTGCAATTAAATATTTTTCAAATAATAATAATAATGTTTTACCCATATAAATTACAAAAAGAAAAGCCAAAAGAAAACTTGTACTAAATAAATTAAATAACTGATGGAAAAGAGATGCAATTCAACAATGATTTTTCTATCATTCATCCGATCACCAAAACAACAAAGAACATAACACAATATGTAACAGGTGTGTGCAACTGACATACGCATAGCGATTTAGAAATATATAAGTAATTAAATATGTAGCAAACTGGAGACGTCTTCAGCCATTTGTTCTATATACTGCCAGAATCTTGCCTAAATATGTAATCTGCAAAATAAATATCATTTTATAATTATATGATCATGCTTAGGTGCAGCAATAACATTGCCAGTATAATAATTAATAATATGTAATTTCAAATTTAAATTTTGTTGTTTTAATTAGTTTATATCGATAATTTGCAATCATTGCTAAAAAAACCTTTAAACTATTCGTATGGGATTCTAATGTCAAATTTGACAATTAACTTGAATTCAAAGAAAAGCGGAAACCGTAAAATGGAAAATCGTTAAAATACAAATGGTGGATGCGTAAATCAATACAGGCAAGTTGTAGTTGTTACAAAAAAAATACATTATTCAAAATCAATACAGATATCCATAAACTAAATTATTTAATCGAAAGTATATTGAGGTATAGGCATTACTCAGTAAACTAATGTAAATATATAAAAATCAAAATATAAAAATAGTCTCTATGGTGGCGCATAGACCAGTCGAAAATGTCTAAATGCGGTTCCACGGGTCAAGCCACTTTATCTAATAGTTTGAACAGAATAGAGATACTTAAACATGCGTCACCTAAAGATGGATATCAACTTGTTAGGAACGGAATTATGAAGTTTAAAAACTGTATAGTTATATTATTATTATACAGTTATAGTCTATGGGGTGGAACAGAAATAATATTTTCGAATCTGATTTAATATTATGGATGTCTGTCCTACATTAAAAAGTGTAAAATACACATGCTGGTTTGGGAGTTAAAGGTATGTAGTTTGCTAATATTAAATTGGAAGTAATATTAGAACAATTCAAAAGATATTTTATCAAATTTAGCTTCTATAAAATAACAAACTTAATTCAGTTAATCTATATCTTATTTAGAAGTTATGGATAATTCCTCTTTATTAGAAATCTTTCTTTCACTATATTTGTTTATTCCTCTGATAAATTAAATCGTTTTCCTTGTGTCAAACACTGTGTGGTCGAATATAGTTTGAATTAACTTCAACTTACTTTTGATGACATTTTAGATCAGGGAAAAATTTTGAAAGCTATTTGTCGTATATCATAATAAATCGACTCCGATTATAGCATCAGTCTACATCAGACATAATTTATTAATTAAATTACGACATGTATGTCATAAAGTATATAAAATACATTTTACATATAGGCAAACAATTTACGAACCCCAGAATTTTATTTTATTCAATTTAATACAGGTGATATTATTATATCTCGAATGTTTGTTTTTATAGGCAGTATTAACAACGAACTCTCGACACATGAAATTCACCAAAGACATCGTTTTCCAATGGTAATAAAAGCCAAAATTCCTAATGTTACGAATATCAAGACACTTAAAGAACAAGAAATTACCATAATTTGACAAATATGCTAAGACAGAGAGTGAGTAATTTGTTTAGAAAATGAGGTAGAAAAAATAAAGTAATTCAATACTAAAACAACTCCAAGGATACATCATCATACAGCATCATATTAAAACAAATTTAAACTTAACTCAGTGATGCTTCTGTTTATTTTACATTTAACACATATACTCACAAACATACATACGTATGCAATAATAATTGTAAATTATATATAATCAATTTTACCTTAGTCGTAATTAGAGAGAAATGTATTTCAATTAATTTATTTATTTAATTAAAGCGTTCGTGTTGTATCCTAGCTTAGAAACAAGAAAATAGATTATAATGAGTGTGGCGCGGACACGAATGGTTGATGACTCATCGCCGATGGGCGCACTATTAAAATGTTGTATTTTTGAAGAGGTTTTAATTTTATTTATATAATTGGATAACAAGTGGCTTGCTCTCTTTGAATTAAGTAAATCCTTGTAGATAGAAAACGTCCTTTCTACATCGCAACTAGTTATAGGTGCGCACTGGAAATATTCTTTTATTTCAGCGTATTTAGCATACACAATTGCCGCAATGTTATTAAATCTGGATTTCTATTAAAAACTGCGTTTAACTTTTGCCGAAGGTCACATCCGAAGTCGCTTGAAATACTTTTGAAATTATTAATAGCCCACATCTAATGTGGTTAATCCATCTTTTCATTTGAGATTTCGATTTTCAAAATATGTAATTAGTTTAGGTAAATTTCAGAAATAGTTCGAGCATCGTCATTTAAACATGTAACGAAATTTTGTAAAATATCGAAATTCTCTGCATGAAAACTATTTCTATGTATGTTTTAGCAAAGCTAAGTGACGAACGTGCGATATTTTGGCATTCTGAAACGATATTTTACAGACATTGTAATAAATTTCGGAATCTCTGACAGTTCTTTTTCATATCAGAAAAAGTAACATAAACAACGTTTTAGATCTAAATAAATGATAACTAGAAATATACGCGTATGTTATTAGAACTAAACGAAATCCAGTGGACACTTACGTCTAGATAATTGGGAGAAGTCAATTGAATAAACCGGTATTAAACAGACTATTACAAAAATTACGAAGTACGTAATTAACAGTCAAAACAATGAAAAAACGAAACTAACTAAGTATGAATGAAAATTTTATTTCTGTTGCGAAATATAAAGTAAATATAATAAATTTTAAAAATCCCTCACGCTCCTATCTACGCCGATGAAAAACGGATTTTACTCATACATTCCTTATTTTATGGGCATTTTTTGCTCCATTCTCGGGCATATCTCGGGCGTAAACAGATGTTGCAGTTCACCATATGAATTAGTGCTATTCAGTAAGCGTGAGTTGTTTACATTATTTCTTTGCTCCGTTGTAACTTCGTCGTAGTTTAAACCGGTCATATCCGCGCCCTAATAATGAGTATCATATGGAATTTTCACATGTGAGTGTATACCGTAGTCGTAAAATTTTAATTTCGGTTTATACTTATATCTAGGCTTGCCAGATTTCTGAAATGTTCAACCGGGACACCGGAATGCCCCCCAGCGTTGCAGGTATTCAAGGGTACACACCCTTGGCGGTTTTTTAGGGTGTTTAAGAGGGTAGTTTATATAGGAATCTAAACCAAGGGTAATAATAAATGACACAAGCATATAAATTTATATTTCTTACATGTTAATATTTATAACTTAAGTGACTTATAAGTAAGAAGAAACACTTTGAAGGAGGAATAAAAATTTGAACAATATTTACATGTACCTACTTTTCATTGGCTAGAACTTTTTTTTAGAAAGTCTGTTTTGGTTTTAATCTTGTTGTAAAAATTTTCACAAGCTAATCGGATATTTTTTTACATTCATCAAGCCTTAAACCGTAGATTCCTTCATAAAACCCCTATCATCAGTCCATGCGTTATTCATCAAAGACAATACTCTTTCAATTGGTGCTGATGTCCCAGTTAAGCAGAAGGGATACTCAACCATCTTGATCAGATTGGGGGCTGCTATGTGATTCTCCTTGAAGTGACCAAACAGTCTGAGCCATTTTTCTTCACTTGAAATATCTGGTAGTCTCTTCTTGCTTCCACTGTTTTCAATTTGACTACAAATACTCTTTAGCAAGCACAACTTCGTCAAACAGCTGATCATTGTTTATTTTCATATCGGGTACATCAATAAGACTGCTATTAATACTTTCAAAAGAAGTTTCGGCGTTTTCCCAATCAATAGCATTTGTTTTGGTCAGATTGGCATATGAAAACTGTTCCGCGTTTCCAAAACTATTCTCCCAGTAGTCCAACCATGCAATGCATCTTTCATAAATGCCATCAAATTCTTCTTTTACACTGGTACGGACTTGCTCATCTAGATCCCTATAGAAGTTCTTTGCCCCCATAGGGATAAAGTTTAAAGCCTTTCTTTCTGAAAGGTTTCTTTTGAGAGGTTTATGAGCTTCAGCAACCTCAAAGGTTGTAGTGTTATCTTTTTTCATTACCAGGATGACCTTGTTAAACAGTGCAAGCTGTCCGTGGACAAACCACAAGTAGAGCTCACCCGTTAAATCAGTAAACAAGTTTTTTATTGTTGATGGGCACATTTCTTCGTCTAAAAAAACGCTTTCAGACATTCAAAAATCTATAAAATTCTAATAATCCTTCACAGTTAATTATTTTTAGACTTTTTTGGTCATCTATAAAATCAAATTTTAATTTTTACCGGGACGTGAAGTGAACCGGCCGGGACGCCGGGATTTTGTCTGAAAACCGGGACGTCTGGCAAGCGTACATATCCCATGCAGAAGATGACCTTATAATATGCAGCGATGCCTGCTTGCTAACAGTGGTGGGAGAGCAACGCAGTGTCGGGGGACCCTCACGCCCTACATTTCATAGGAAACGTTTGTAGAGTGTACTGTCTTGGCAGCCTCGCTTATGTTTATCTTTAATTTATTTCGTCGCGCTCTTTTCCTCTTTCTACTTTCGTATCAGAAATTAAAATATGTCGACTAGGCTATGTAGAGATAGATATACGGAGTTAAGAAATGTATATCATATAAATATGTATAATTTTCATTAGGTCTTCACGAAAATTTAAAAAACACTTGTAAAATTAATAAATTCATAATCAGCTTGACAAATGTTCGTAGGTATAACTTATTTCCTAAACAGAATAATATTGTATATAAATCAAGAAAAGCCTAGTCTGATGTGTACATATACACATATATAATATGTATTTGAGTGTACCAATACCATTGATATATTGTCTATCTCGTATTTCAATAGTCTAATATTAGTTGGTACAATATTTATGTATGTTTTTATATTTGAGGTGTTATATTAATCGCATTAAAAACATCGTTTTTTTAAGTCTGTTAGTTCTCTAAATTGGTTTATTAAAGTCGGCAATATCTTATGGTAAAACATGTGTTAGTATTACAAGCATCAAACTCCTTGTCCAATTAAGACAGGTCATCTCTATCAAATGACCATCAAACATTACCTGACTGTTTATCGTTGATTTCAGTTTTACTGTAAAGCAAAATAAAACGACGGGCTGTTAAAACAAACAGTGTTTGTAATAACTGAATGATCCACAGTGATGGTGGTCACGAAAAACAAACAAACAGAGAAACATGTAAATTCAACACTGCAAAGAGGTTTAAGTTGGTAATCATCTACTTTTATACATTACATATGAGACCTACCTGGAAAAGTAATTCTTTTTTACCACAGCTTAAACATCTAATATCTATAAAAATGCACACCTTGTTATTAAAGTGTGCATTTTTACAGATACTCGCCTATATCTTTACTGGAATATCCTGTCTATGGACACAAAACAGCCGCATTCCATGCCTTTCTTTAAGAATGAAAGACGTCAAAGTCATAAAGCATTTTGGGAGTCAAAACAAAGTTGATACAAGATGCATTCACTCCCAAAGACTATACACTTCAGTATCTTGTAAACGCCCAACGTCAAAAAATTTCTCGCATGCTCAAAAAACGGTCACTACACGATGTTTTAGTATGACAATCCACCTTCAGAAAATACTATGCATAACCAAAAAAAACATCTAACTAGCTAATAGAAATAAAACACAACCAATTGCTTCAGATTAACACTATATTTAAATTAAAAACACAACAGCTGTTTCGCTACACTGTAGCTTCTTCAGGTGATAACAAATTCTAAATTTATACAATCAGAGAAGAACTCTATTATATATAGACCAATATAATGGCAACATTAACAAATAACTATAAAATATTTACAAATTCAATCAATCGCTTTTATTAAATCTATATCTTTCTAGTTCTTAGGTTTTCCCTAATCCTTTTAGTAATAATGTAGGTCCCCTTTCGTAAACTGCCGATATAATTAAGAAAACTGTTCTCTTTAAGTAAATACATTTAACCCTTTAGCTACTGGAATGTATCCACAAATCTGTCTGTCTAAACGGGAAAAAAAATAAAAAAGAAAGTTGTTCAAGTGCTGATAAATTAATTTCTTATCTCTATGTGATGAGTTATGTACATAAGAATGTTAAAATTGGAGGGGGTAAACGGGGAAATTACCCCCCTTTTAATATAATTACTCTTATATATTATATAAAAAATACGTTTGCTAAGAAAATTAGTCCCTCTAAGATTGTTGACCGGGACCCTTCCTAGTACATACATATTTATCTATTACATTACAAACACCCTTTTTTTATAGACAGGGGGTTGTAAAAAATTATAATTTTGAGTATATTCAAACTATTATACGTATATAGCGAATTATAGATAATTCATTGAAAAATAACATAATTATACATACAGGAAACGTATATTCTTGGTTTCAGCTCTACTGAAGAAGACTCACATGTCAGTCGAAACGTTTAGAGAAGAGACAACACAGTTCGGTACCCCAAAAACAAGTTTTATACATTAGCGCGATTAGAATCATTATTATTTCAGAACTCATATTTCTACTGATGCAAAACTAAAACTTGGTATTTCACATAACACATGAAGTCCAAAAGCAATTAGGAATATGTTGAACTTTATTATACTTCAAAATTTATACCTACAAATAACACAATATATAGAACAAAAGACATGTTTACCAAAAACAAACATATAATAAAAAAATTCTTTTACATAACATCCATATCAGTAAACAGACTAAGCCTAAATAGACTTATATAACAAAATACCAAATTGAAAGGAAATTATGTAACTTTTTTTCATCAAAATGTTTTCTGGTGTGATTAATTTTGTAACATTCGCCTAAACAAAGGACACCAAGATGTAACATACTTCACGTTTTCTTTCACCTCAGTTAGTATTTGAACATACATTGTAAATACTTTGCCCCCTTTGTCACTCCCAATAAGTGGAACATTTGCATGCGAAGACTTTCCACGAAATTCGCTGCAACTAAGCGACTTATTCATCTATACTTTGTCTCCCCGGTCTAGCAGCTGTTAGAGTTCTATTTTTTTTCAAAATTGTTTGCATAACTTTTCTTATAAATATGTTCAAGTGTATTGAAGGTTTTCCTGTTTTTACAAGAAACACATTATAAGCATTTAGCATGGTAACATCAACCAGGTGAAAATAGCTCTTTATACCACTTGATTTGCAGACACATTCCACTGTAGCTAATTGCATGTCACATTTATCAATCATGAGCATGTTTTGAGTATAATCTAATACAAAGTCTGGTTTCCTAATATGCTCGCCAGTGTTATGGTTCAATTTTCTGCTATTGTTCATTACTCGTTATGAATGTTGAAAGCATTAATACATCACGTTTGTCTTTCCGCATAAGAGCCTTTACATTTCCGCACTTTCCGCGTGCCATCCGATGTAAAAATTTCGGAAAGTTTTCTATTTTTTTTCTGTACCACAGAAACCGGCATTTTGCTGGTCCAAGTAAATTGCCAGTTTAGGGTTAGTATACCAATTATCTGTATATAACAGATGCCCTTTTTGTTCATAGTTCACAACTATTTTTTTTTGCACCGCACCTGAAACACCTAACGGGTCATTTTGAAGAATATTCATTTCAGAATCGGTGTACACTAACAAGTGCAGAACAATTCGCATCTCAGAATCACATAACACAATAATGTTAATTTCAAATCCATTTTTCTTGGATAGGATAAAGTGCAGTCTGCCTTTGAAGAATATCAGGGATTTATCGAACAGCAGCTTTTGAAAAGGATGAAAAAATGTTTAACACTTTTATTCCATTCTTCAAATATGGTTCGTATTTTCCACAATTTATCGACAAAATAAATATAACACAACAGTTGTGTGAACCTGTCTCTTGTCATGTATTGCTAATAAAATTACTGGCAATAATGGGATCTATTGACTAATAATCCAAATTGCATGTTTTTTATATGTGGCATCAAGAAAATTATTGCTAAAAGGCTATACATTTCATTGACATTAGTTATCACTGGCACTGTACTCATGGTATCTATTAGTTTCGTCTACAATTAGGCTCATCAAAATATTTTACTTTGTTATCTTTATTTTCTATTTCAAACGCTCCCGTGATGCAAGAATTTTCATCGTCAAAGTGGTACATCGTAGGACTGAAAATATCGCAATTTTGCTACTCATTGACCCTTTCACTAGCATCACTCGGACTATCCAGGTCACTAAGTGAAAGAATTTCTTCTTCATCACTATATATGTCATTGTCACTCAATTTTATTCTTGCACGCTTAAAAAAATATTTTTTTTTATTTACTGCATAATTATATCGAACATGGATTTACCGTCAACATCTCGTGGTATGTACAACTCGTGGTACTCGCGGTTCATAGCGTTGAAGAACAGAATTGAGTGACAATGACATATTTAGTGATAAAGATGATTTCTTTCACTTAGTGACCTGGATAGTGCAAGTGATGGTAGTAAAAGAGACAATGACTCAAATAGTGACAGTGATGAAGAAACTGTTGCAGGAGATTTACGTTGCCAAAATTGCGATATTTTCAATCTCACAATGTACCACTTTGATGATGAAAATTCTTGCATCTCGGAAGGGTTTGAAATAGAAAATGAAGATAATGAGTACGAGTAACTTTTAAATATTTTGATGAGCATAACGATCCTGCTCCAGAAAGAAAACCATGGGTGATTACTGATTACTAATGTGAATGAAATGTATGTATAGCCTTTTAGCAATAATTTTGTTGATTCCACATATAAAAAACATGCAATTGCGGAGTAATGAACAATTGCAGAAAATTGGACGATAGAACTAGCCAGCATATTAGGAAATCAGACTGTGTAATATATTATACTCAAAACATGCGCATGAGTGATAAATGTGACATGCAATTATAGCTACAGTGGAATATGTCCGAAAATCAATCAAGTGGTATAAAGAACCATTTTCTCACATGGTTGCTGTTACTAAATGCTTATATGTAATTCTTGTAAAAACAGTAAAAACTTCAATACGTTTGAACATATTTATAAGAAAAGTCGTGCAACAAATTTTGGAGAAAATAAAACTCTGACTGCTGCTAGACCGGGGAGACAAAGTGTGGAAGTAATAAGTCGCTCAGTTGCAGCGAATTTCATGGACAAACATTCGCATGCAAATGTTCCAAATACTGACCCAGGTGAAGAAAACGGGAAGTATGTTACAACTTGGGGTCCTGAATGTAAAGTAGAACTTTGTTTAGACAAATGTCACAAAATTTATCACACTTGAAAAACATTTGATAAAATAAAATTACATTATTTCCTTTCAATTTGGTATTTTATTATATAAGTCTATTTAGAGTTTTAGTCTATTTACTGATATGGATGTTATGTAAAAGAATTTTTTTATTACATATTTGTTTTTGGACAAACATGTCTTTTCTTGTTTATACTGTGTTATTTGTAGGTATAAATTTTGAAGTATAATAAAGTTCAACATATTCCTAATTGCTTTTGGACTTCATGTGTTATTTGAAATACTAAGTTTAGTTTTGCATCAGTAGAAATATGATTTCTGAAATAATAATGATTCTAATCGCACTCATGTATAAAACTTGTTTTTGGGGTACCGAACTGTGTTGTCTCTTCTCTAAACGTTTCGGCTGACATGTGAGTCATCTTCAGTAGAGCTGAAACCCAGAATATACGTTTCCTATATGTCTAATTATGTCATTTTTCAATGAATTATATGTAATTCGCTATATACGTATAGTTTGAATGTTCAAATACTCACTGAGGTGAAAGAAAACGGGAGTACAACCTGGTATCCTGAGTGTAAAGTAGGACTTTGTTTAGGCGAATGTTACAAAATTTCTAACTCCAGAAAACAAATTTGATGAAAAAAGTAACATATTTTCCTTTCAAATTGGTATTTTGTTAGTCTATTTAGGTAGAAGTTTTAGTTTGTCTACTGCTAGGGATCTTATGTTTCCCCTTTAATTTTGACATTCTTATGTAGGTACAGCCGTAGTTAAAATATGAAATGCAACTAAACACACCAAAATTATTTCTAAACTGGAGTATCTTATGATAAAATAAATAAAAGTCAATAAGCCAGGCCTGATCCCTGCATAATTCATCAAATCGCTTATTGACGACAGCCGTATCTCATGAAAGTTTCGTACAGTCGTCTATTGACGACAGCCGTAGTTAAAGGGTTAAATTACCCTTTGTAAATATTTTATAGTTATTAGTTTGAGTGGATACAAAATGGGTGACCGCAACATTACAATTCTGTGCTACGCCGATGATGCTGTGCTTGTGGCAGAAAACGAAGATGACCTCCAAAGACTACTATATCGCCTCAACTGTACAGCAAAGTCCCTTAATATGATAATTTCTGCCTCTAAAACAAAAAGCCTGACAACATCAAGGATTCCTATAAGATGCAAACTTGTCGTTGACGACAAAATAATACAGCAGAAAATGAAATTCAAATACCTCGGTATAGAACTATCCGGATACGGTGACATTGACACAGAGGTCAGACAGCAGACAACAAAAGCACTAAAAGTAGCGGGACGTCTCAACGACACTATATAGAAAAGCAAATATATAGATGTCGAGGTCAAATCAAGAATATACAAAACTGTCATCAGACCCATAATGACCTATACAGCAGAGACCCGACCGGACACAACAAAAACAAAAAGGCTCCTAGAAACAAGCGAGATGAGGATTCTAAGGAAAATTACTGGGATAACGCTACTAGACAGAGAGCGCAGCGAAGACATAAGGCGAACATGCGGGGTGGAGAGTGTAAATGAGTGGATTCTGGGCAGGAAACACGAGTAGGACGAACACATAGGTCGAATGGACGAAGGAAGAATAGTAAGGATAGCACGAGACAAATCACCAATGAGGAGAAGTATGGGGAGGCCGCGAAAGAGATGGAGTGACAATCTTATAATTGATTGACCTGAAGGCACGCTGCGAAGTTTGAACAGGCAATTTGCCTGGAATAGAGAGAGAAGAAGAAGAAGTTATTTGTTAATGTTGTCATTTTATTTGTTTATATATAATAGAGTTGTTCTCTGATTATAATAATTTAGAATTTGTTAGCACCTAAAGAAGCTACAGTGAAGCGAAACAGCAGTTGTCTTTTTAATTTAAATATAGTGTAAATCTAAAACAATTGTTTCTGTTTGATTTCTATTGGAATATGGATTTACATCAACTAAAGACCGAATCTATTGAATCTAATTAGCTGTCACAAAACATTTTTTTTGTTTTTGGGCAAGCTTCTGCAAAAACAGATCAGGCGATCGTAAAACCGCTATATTTGTCGGTTAACAGCAAACCATTGAAAAATGTAATCTAATATCAAATGCATGAAGGCTCATTACTCTCCATTAATAATAAAAAAATTATATCTACTGCCTGATTTATCTACTAAAAAAATGTAGAGGATGTGACTACATTACATCCTCTAAATTTTTTTGATATAATGAATTGCCAAAGAAAAAGTTAAGGAGTCATATTTCAAAAATATTTCCAGTATAAGATTTAATCAAGTTTTAAAACTCTTCGCACAAGCGTATGTTAAGTATTGACGAAAGGCAGCAACTAGTAACTGAAAAAATAATAAACAAATTGACAACAAAGGGTATTTTTGATTTGTTAATATTCTTGAGATTTGACTGCCAAAAGATTCAAGTATGTACTACCAAAAGTACCCGATCAAGCTGCTTACTATTGTGGCAGCTTTACCTTTATAATTATACGATTGTGCAAGGAACTTTTATCTCCATTAAGTCCTAGACGTGTTTTTGTTACTACTGGACAGGAAACGAATTTCCTAGACGTCTGCATTTCATGATAAGAACAAGAAACTTTCTTGGTCTTCCCTGTCGTTCGCCATTCATTATTGCCAGCAAACCGAGTTTGTTTTTGGACGAATCGAGCCAGATACTAAAAAATTGGAGGTGATTACCTGCCCAGAAACCTACACAAAAGTTTTCTCGAAAATGGAATCAATCATTTAAGAGAAGATTGTGAAGTGGTTAATTGGAGAGGTTCCGCTAAAGATGTGATGAAACCAACATGATGTATTTTTCATTCAAGAACTCTAAACGCTTTTATGTAGTCATCGAAATGCCATTCATCGTTATAAAAATCGAGCTGCATTATAAAAGTGATTTTGGCTCTTACAAACGAGTCTTTAGAAAGGAAAAAACCATTCGTATGATAAATCCAGAAGCAATTAGAAATAGTGTTAATGTGAAATCTTCGATGATAAGGGATGTTAATACGTTGCAAATTGAAAAAGAAGATGAAGGTAATTAGAAAGTGGTTAATTTTATCTATTCTATTAATTATGTAAAAATACTCTTAGTTAACTTAATGACTGTATGTAAAACTCTTAGTACTACTTCTAATAGAAGAATTTTATGACCTAATGAAAGGAATATGAATCAGTTGTTACATTAGCCACAATCAGGTGTTAAATTCATATTTATAAATACATATTAGATTCAATTAGCATCAATTTTAATTTTGTATACAAATAAGGTTATAAATAACATAGATGTAACACTGCACCTACGAGTCATATATCCATTGTTTTAGATAACATGTAATGTTTGTTGCTTCATTATATATCATATGATATAATTAACTAGTACCTTACTAAATGGCAAATTAAGAAAGTTTCTTTCCAAAGAAACATTGTTTATACTATAGGAAAGGTATCAGTATATATTTAAAATAGAACTTTTTAATTTGAAACCAAGAAAAAATTGTTTTGAATTATTGTGTCCTTAAACAATTTTTAATTCTTTAATTAAGCTCTTTTTTTACCTAAAATCTTCTGTATGGTTATATACGTACTTTTATTAATAAATATTATATTGTCATATTAATCAATCACAAAGTTGTGCAGATTATCGGCAACAATTTTTGTATTCCGTAAACAAGTAAGTGTTTAGCTTTTAAAATTATTAACAAATTTTTAACATATAAATGAATAATTCAAGGTGGGAAGACATGTCGACTCTAGAAATGAAATGCTTCTTTTCTCCATAGCTATTGAATAGTTACTTCCCTTTTACTATCATCGAAGTAAAATAAGTTATGATACACTGTTTAAACACAATAATTGCATTACATGATTTTTTGTCTTAATATACTATAAAATTGGATATGAAACTCTTACATGATGATGGTAATTACAGGTATAAGACGATGAGATTGTGGTTCGTTCCAGCGTTGTTCTTATATGACATTTAAAATGCTGTTATTATAAATAATAAAATATTATTACCTCCTCAATATAATTGCATATTGTATGATAGGTAAATACTATTATTTGAATCAATAACGAAATCTGGCCGTGTCAGAGTTCAAGAATTCACATACTTACAATGACTTGTTAATTTTAGGAAAAATCGAGGGAAAAATTAAAAAGCACTGGAATAATTATTTTCACGCATCATATTGTATTGATAAAAGGTGTTAACTTGTTATTTAATTAAACCAATCAGAAAGTCTAAAATGTTCATGCTGCAATGTTCTCCTGCAGGTCTGTCCGACTTACGCTTTGTATAACAGTCAATAAGACTTGTTGTGCTAAACCTGTGTGGTGTAGGATGTCCATTTTAGTACTTTTCTGCCATGTACAAGGCTGTATATGTCCCTTACTGAGTTTTCCTTGAGCAACTCTGGGTCTGCGTTCAGTTTCGCAAAAATGCGTTGCCTCTTGTGATCCAGCGCCTCACAGTGTACTAAGATGTGGCCGAATGTTTCTGGTTATTTATTGCAAGGTGTCCATCATACAGATCTCATTGCATTAATTGGTATTAATAGAATTTATTGGTTAGAAAGTAAAGTAAACAATATTAAAATTTTACTTCAAAGCTTGTCAGACAAGTATGCTTGGTTTGATGCTTTCCGCATTCTTTATACTACTTATATACATACAATTAATATTGCAAATCATTAACATCGTTCTTACAAAAATACTTAAATAGCTAAATACGTTGCTATGCTGCCATCATCACTAATAGTAGCATAGTGTTGTTCTGTATACGTTGCAGGGTTGTTGCCCAAATATGCAAGTATATAGCTTTTAAAGCCTTTTTCTGGTAGGTCATGGTGTTTCAGAGAATTTGGACACACTCTCTCCGATTTAGTATCTTATTGCAAATCATTGTCACATCAGTATTTTTATCACGCATATATTTATCCGGATGAATCTATCACAAATATACGCACACCATAAAACAAAATGCAAATCATAAAAGCAACGCCTCTGACTACAATTTCTTTAAAGTGAGGTAGAAAAATATAAATGTTTTATTTCCAAAAACTTTTCTTTTGAAATGACGTTAATATCTTTTACGAAGATACCATGCAAGATTATAATTTCTTCAAATTGGATACAGTATTACTACTACCTATAGTATATAAGGTTATAAATTCTTTGTAAATTGGATACAGTATTACTACTACCTATAGTATACTAGGTGCTACTACATATGGCAAATGCAAAATATTGTATCAATAAAAATCTCATTAAAGAGAACCTCAATAATCTGAAGAAATTGCGTTGTTCAAATTTGGAGTAGGAGTCGATACAACATGAGAACATTTTCGAAAGCTACAGAAATTACATCGCCTTCAATTTGCAAACATATAATTTATTATGTAAAAATGTCATACAATACTTGTTTATTTTTGTATGCTTGCTGTCCTGAATGTGTCAACTTTTTCTGGATTCATCGTAATAAATATTAATATAAATTAATTACACTATATAATACAAGCTATACTCATTTATATACTTTCAAATTTTTTGTACATGTTATTTCGGAAAAGAAAAATGGGAACATTTTGTAATATAATAGTTGTAAAACAAGTAAGTAAAATGAAATCACAAGGGTGCAGCATGGATTTCCGGGTCTCGTGATTCTTATTTCTCTATCTTACAGCAGGCTCTTAGAGACATGTGTTATGGTATATAAATTTGAGTAGTGTATTATTAAAAAAAAAATTAAAATGTTGATTAAGGAGACTAACCAAACAATACATTTACTGCATCAAAATCGGTCATTCACATATATGATGAGTTCTTTGTTTGTCTGTATTTGAGTCAGCAGTAAACACTAATAAAACGGCACGTACATACGGGCGTTGGAATCACATGTATCTACTGAGTACATTCAGTAATAAATAACGTAAAATATTTCTGTTTAAATTATAAATACTCAACATAAATCACTGATATCTCCATAATATATTTATAAAAGATCCCTATTTAGTTGGAGCGTAATATACCATAATTTCTTATTGTAACAAATTAGAATGCGTTTTAACTGCGATGCTTTAAAGCGATCATTTTGTTTCAATTATTGATTACGTGAGATGTTTATTCAAACCAAATTCAGTCCTGCCAAATTCCTCATACAATAAAATTGTCAATTCTAAGTACCACATCTGATATTACAATATAGAAATGAAGTAGATAAAGGATTGCTGAATAATAATGGATTTTATAATTCGATTTCACACCTATTATACTTTAGTTCGTAATAAGGTTGTCTATAAAATTACATTTTATTGAAAACTTTGAAAATTGATGTTACGAATGGGAGATATTTATAGTAACTAACTAGCTATGAAGAAAAAGTGTTTAGAGACAAATAACATTCTTCATTTCACCATATGATCTCTTAACAGTAACACATTTATTACAAAATTTTTCTAAGCCTACGTGTTAAAAAAACAGCCGTTTTATAGCTCTTCAAAAAATGCACCTATCTCTTATTTCAGGTGCTCATCCTATAAAAACGACATTTCATTAAGTGCATTTTCAACTTATGGTCACTTGATGTCAAATTCGGGCTCTCTGATGGATTTTCTATTTTTAAAAAGTCGTACTTGTTTACTTCATGCATTGCAAAGATCATAAAGCGGTTTAAATTTTGACTACAATTCTAGAGCCTCTCTTGGTGTTATAACAGTTTTTAATTTTCTAGTTGCTCTTTATTAATTTCTCCTGACATTGTAAAGTCATTGTTTGCCATATCCAAAACGAGAATACCAACTTCATCAGATTTTCTGATAAAATCTTGCAATTTTGCCCTTTTTGGAAATTCCCTTGTGGATCCATTGCATGAAATTTAGTTCTATCGGTGCGTCCCGTTCATACATCAACGTTCCATCACCTATTATAATTTTCGAAAAAAAAAAACCTAAATCTTCTTCGCGAATGCGTTGCCGACACAATTGTTATTTCAGGTAAGCAATTTCAAAATCTAATAAAGAAAACTTTATTTATTCCTAAATCTTTGTACAACATTTTCAATATCGTATCTTCCGATATCCCAATTTCATCGAACATCAATGAAGCTCTCAATCTTCCATCTGCTCAGAACCTCACCACCTGTCTTGTTTTCGTTCGTTGTTACTTCAAGTGGTCTTCAGCATTGAGGGCGGTCTTGAATTGAATCACACAGTGGAAATTGTTTGCACCAAAGATTTTATCATAAAACATGACTGCTCATCTTTCCCGTACATAATAATTAGGGAGCGGAATCGAGCGAGCTAAACTACCACGGAGCCACAACCGTGAAAAGAAATAATGTAAACAACTGCGTGTTGTTTACATTATATCTGAATAGCACTAATTCATAGGGCGAACTGCAACATCTGTTTACGCCCGAGAATCAGAGAAAAAACTGCCATAAAATAAGGAATGTTATGAATAAAATCCTTTCTTCATCGGCGTAGGTACAAGGGTGATGAGTTTTTAAAATTTATTATATTTACCTTATATTTCGCAATATAATATGTATGTTTCAATAACATACGCATACATTTTTAGTTATCATTTATTTAGATCTAGAGCGTTGTGTATGTTACTTTTTCTGAGATTAAAATTAATTGTCAGTGATTCCGAAATTTATTGCAAAGTCTGTAAAATATCGTCACTTAGCTTTGCTAAAACATACACAGAAATAGTTTTCATGCAAAGAATTTCGATAGTTTACAAAATTTCGTTACATGTTTAAATGACGATGCTCGAAGTATTTCTGAGTGCAAGGGACTAACACAAATCCCAAATTTAAAAAATCAGTTGTTATTCCTTCAGGAACACTTTGGAAATTTGCCTAAACTAATGACATATTTTGAAAATCGAATCTCAAATAAAAAAATGAGGTGTGGCCACCACACGACTTTCTTATACGTATGAGCGTTTCAAACTATACTATATTTTTTTACACAAAAATTATTCAAAATCCTATCCTAAGTACTTCTGTTCTCTTAATAAATCGCTATAGAATGCATACTTAGCAAGATATTCGAAAAAAGGACTACTCCCTAAGAGTAAAAGTGTTACTTCCGGTCCGAATTTTGAAATTTCATATATTCAAAAAATATTGCAAATCCAGCACTAAATACTTTTGTATTCTTGATAAATACATATAGAACGCAAAATTTACGACATATTCGCAAAAAATCGCTATTCGATAAGAGTAAAAGTGGTAATTCCGGTCTGAATTTTGAAATTGTTTTTATGCAAAAGATATTGAAAATTACGTTTTAAATACTTTTATACCCGTAACGTACCTGTCTAAAAAGCCTGACATGCGAAATATTCGCAAAAAACTGATTTTCGATAGGAGTAAAAGACCTACTTCCGGTAGCAGCTTCGAAAAACTTTTTAAATAAAATTGTTCTCAATTTTAATTTCAAGTACATATGAATTCTTTATAAATTTGTTTAAATTTAGTAGTTGAAAATTGGCAAAATTTAATTTCTTCACTGACGTAAACTGCTACTTCCGGTCTACCGATTTTACTGAAAAACTACTCAGATCTCAAGAGGGAGATTAGACACGTAAATACAAAATTTGGAATTGATATCTACAGCGGCGTACACAGACATTTTTTAAAACCATCTTTTTCGGTATCAGGGGACTTCAAAACGCGGACATCTGCAAAAATCTCGAAGTCGAAAATTTCACATTACTTCCATATACTACGTATAAGAAAGTAAAAATGGATTAACCACATTAGATGTGGCTATTAATAATTCCAAGTGACTTAGACGCAGTTTTTAATAGAAATCCATGTTTAATAACATTGCGGCAATTGTGTATGCTAAATACGCTGAAATAAAGGAATATTTCCATTACGTAAATATAACCAGTTGCGATGTAGAAAAGACGTTTTCTATCTACAAGGATGTTGTACTTAATTCAAAGAGAACAAGTCTTACAGAAGAGAAAATGAACAAATAGTAAGGTATTTTGTATTTTATAATCACCAGCCACTTGTTATATTATATTATATTTGCATGTAACTTATTTATACAAATTCAATAATACCTACATTTAATGTGACCTGGCTATATCAGAAAAGAAATTAAGTATATCAGTAATAGTAAATTCTAAAGTGATCATAGAACCAGGATAGCACTGCTGTATTAAGTCTTCTAATGTTTTGTATTGTTGTATAAATTCTTCTTGCATAGCACGCCAAACTACGGGTAATAAGTTGCTTTCCTCGGAGAGGTGTTTCTCCACTTTTTTGTATAGTGCTTCCAAACCTCGTTTCACCGTTGTACCGTGATACTGATTTATCACCTTCCTTAATTCCTGTTTGCTGAAAGCGAGCTGGTAACTGACTTCAGAAGTCTTGACGCCACTGGAAACTCTAGCTTGAACACCGTCGAAAAACGTGTTCAATTTTTCAAGAGGCCTACCAAAATATAACGTCACATATGTTGATAATGCTTCATTATACTTTTGTTTAGCTTCTTTTCGTTGATTATCCAAAACAGAAATTTTCATTTGGGACAGCAATGAATAGAGAAGGTGATAATTCTCTATCTTAATAACTTGTGGTGGAGTTTTAGAATGATCATTGGAATGGTCCAAAATTGATTTTATAATTGTATCGATAAGTCTTGTATACCACTTCTCTAGATCAGCTCGTATTTCACTTTTTAACAGGACATTCGCATTTCTGGAAAACTCTTCCAAGTTCGATACATACGGCAATATACCACATTTGGATTTTCTAGGTATTTTACATTCCTTAATAGATTCAATCTGCATCTGCATAAAACTATCTAAAGATCTTTTCACTTGTATAAGAACGGACGCATAGCAATTGCTCAGAAAACTACTTTTTGCAGACATGACATGTTGATTTAGACAAACCAATACGTACATTGAATAAAAACTATCTTGTTTCTCAATGCAGCTGATAAAATTTAGTAATTCTTCTTCTAAACACGAGAAAAGACTGCTCATTACTTTTCTCACAATTATATAAATAAAATTAAAACCTCTTTAAAAATACAACATTTCAATAGCGCGCCCATGGGCGATGAGTCATGACTCGCTCAATTCCGCTCCCTAATAATAATCTTTCTCTAGTGAATATTCTTGGTTCTGTTTTCTTCTTTCATCAAGAGGTGGCTTTTTAGTGAGTGAATTTTACATATTTTTTATAGTTAAAGCACCAGAAAAATAACAATCCTATTTGTAAATGAAATACATTTGGTTAGTGAACATCAAACTGTCAGAGCAACTTGACAACAAAAGTTTGTTATCATCACTTGTCTTTGTCGTGGTTAGGCAGATAATATAGAAATATACCGTCGAACATAGTGGAAAAGTGGTGGATTATGTATCTCCTGATTAAATGTCAGCTTGAGATTGTACCAGAAAGATTTTCTTCAAATCTAATTTATTATTTCGTTATAGCTTGTTTCTTCCTTTATGTGTAATTGCACTTGTTAACTTAGTCTATGCTTTATATTTTGTTATTATTAGTTTTACTATCAATTATATTCGCTAGCCTATGTTGTCTTTTCCTATTTTGGTTTAATTATCAAATGAAACCTACCTGTATGACCATAATTACTTTATTCCTTTAAAATTTTCTGCAGCAAATAAATTTATTATTATTATTACAATATTATATTACACTATGGTTTTGGTAAAAGGCATGTTAAGTATGTCCTTAGAAGAGGAAAATTATTTAGTAATCCCAATATTTTTATTTCTATTGTCTCGATAATATATAATTATTAAAATATTGGACGCAAAATACACAAACGAATGAAAACATGTAACAGCAAATGATTTATCTTATTTATACTCTTTGGTAAAATAAGTAATACACATACATTAATTACGAGCATCTGCATTGTGTTGTCTAAAGTTTAGATAATTGTCTGTTCAAAACTGGATCATTAACCTAAAAAGAAAAAGAAAATATACGAATTAAATATACAATTGTTTACAAGATTTATAAATGAGGTATGACGACAGGTAAACGATATTTCGAGATGTTATAAAATTAGTGTTCTCATTAGATTATGTTATTATATTATCATTCCGCAAGTACGTACATAAAATACGAGATGATAGATATAATAGCTATGTTCGTTGCAGCTAGATTAACGTTAAATTGGACTCAAAATATATTTATACTACACACCATATCGAGTGTATTTATAGTTCGATGTACTAGTTGCACTGCAAATATTTCTTTGCACTTTGTTCTTTGTTTACTGTAATTATTTACTACTCGAATAAACGTTTCAAAATAAAATGAAGCTAGTGTAGTAGATGACGGTGTTAGAGTGCCATTATACCAGTTATATAATCACCTTAAGATGCGAGCAAGTAGAAATCTGAAGCGGCTAGATCCGGTGAAGTGGGGCACAACCTGGAATCATAATTTATTCTTTTTTTCTCGAACAATGCTACTACTGTGCGGTGACGCATTTCCATAATGGAATAGCACTTTTTATCAGGCCATCTCGTTTATATTTTGGGTAGTGACAACTTTTACTTTGTTCAGGACATCATAATAGCGTTTGACGCTATGGATATGAAGTATCTCTTTGGAATTCCAAAATATCGTTGGTGTTATCTTTGTAACTATAGAAAATGTAGTATTTGTTGGCGGAAGAGAACGTTGATGATAGAAATAACATTGTTCATCATAAAATCATCATAAAAATAAATATATTCCAGAGATTATTGAAAAATAAAAATCCTGAAAACTACAGAGATGCACTTCTCGATTTGGAAGAGGTAATTCTGTAACTTCTCACTCAGGAAAAATATGTACTGAAGATGTCTTGTTATATGATTTATTATATATATTGAATTCAACCAGAAGAAAATGTTATGACTTGTAAAAAGAATTACAATATCGAAGATGGACTGAATGGAAAAACTACCCATTCTACGTCTTTGGTAATAAATTACCAAAAAACTTATAATTTCTATGCAACTTTATGGAGAATACCACCATAGTATTAAAGTATTATTCTTTCTTTAATTATTATAAATTGCATTCTTGAAGAAATCTTATGAAGGCACTATAGCCTTTACTACAACTGCAGTATACCAAAATTTTTCACCTGACGGAAGATGATGCTTTTTAAAGACTGATGTAGACTGACTCTATGCATAAGAGATGGATGGCCCCCAAAGAACCCAAACTTAATAAATAAATCAGTGAAGATCTCTTCTTTAAAAGCGGTATATGGCCACCACTGAAATATCCAGCCATGTATTATTTTACAGTATTGATTATTAACTATATATTAAAAATCTTTCAAAACACCAATATTTATTAGGTATCTGGCTAGTTTTCATAACAAAAAATAGACTAAAAGTCATACGAGGGGTCGTTTTTATATTTCTGGACTAGGCATGAAAAAAAAATTTGGAACAGCAATAAAAATTTATTTTTCAATATAGTCCTCTTGCTTTTGGATGCAATCTGGCACTAACTTTTGTCATTCCAAGGTATTCGTGTAGAATTCTGAAAACCGTGCTTTCTGAAACTCCTAATGATGCTGCTAATTGTCGCTTCTTTAATCTTGCATCCTCCAGTACCAAACACTTGGTTTTTTCAATAACATCGGCGTTGATCACATCAACAGGCCCACCTGGACGGGGATCATCATCCAGTGATTCTCGGCCATGTTTAAACAATTTTGCACATTCGCAACATACAGCCAACATTTCTTCACCGATAATTTTTGGAGATTTTCCTTGTTTTGTCAAGAATTTTATAACTGCTTGATATTCAAGTTTGTGCATTTTGATACGTGACATCTCAAACTGACAGATATTAAAACTAATACTGCTGCAATTGTTTTGTAAATTGTCAAAGTCGTTACCAAGGCATGTATGATAATAAAACGACCCCTCGTACGACCAAAAATTGTTCATTTCAAGTATGTTCTTTAGTAAATTCAATAACGTTTATAAGTAAAGATTAAAAGGTAACCCAAGAAAAAATATAACTTATGTATTAAATTTTCTCTAAAATAAGAGAGTGAGAATGAGTAAAAACTTTCTCCATTTATTCTCAAAATATAGATCACTCATCACCTTATCACCGAATTACCTATAGATTTACAACTGGCCGGCATATTTCAACCATTTTACAAGTATTGATTACTGACTCGATTAACTCTACTTTGGTTACAAATGAAGTTTCGTAAACTATGCTTCTGAGATTGTCCTATAAATGGAAATGTAAGGAATGTATAAGTTTGAGCCTGTTGACTAAAATGAGCACGTTCAAACTGAATACTATCCCGAGCCCTGGTTATTCAAATTTGGTTCAGCTTCTATTTATCTTGGCGTAAGATTTGCATAAACTTTGCTTTAATTTCACAAATGCAGTATAGTGCGACTTTAACAAAGAAATTTGGTAATATCGTAATATTTTAACATATATCCATCAACTACTCTATCACTTGTGTTTAAACTAAAGATAACAGTAAACCTGCACTAAATTATAGTTGAAAACCCTAGCCCAAAATATAGACCGATCTCAAATCAATGTAAGCGTCGTCAGAAGGATGAATTACATTCCATGATGTGGAATTATTTTTAGTGCTTAAGGTTATAATGTAGAACACTTTAGTAAAAATTTTAGAATTGCATTATGGCGACTTCGTGATTATTTAATTAGCAGAAGCGAACGTTAAATGCATACATGTAAGATCTAGGAAGGAATATGTTACACAAATTGACAAAAAATGCCTCCTATACTTACTGACTGATTGACTGGCAAGGTATTTGTTTACCAATGTATTTTAGCTATTGATAGTAATTTTTATTAACAAATATCAATACAGTAAAGCGATTTAGACTTTACGTGTATTAAAGCTTTAAGTCTAATTTAACCAAAAAATTTGTTGTGTGTGTGTATGAGACAATATCTCTATAATAATATAATATAATATTTCGCGCTCAGGTAAGTTTTAGCATGTTTATTAAAATGATATGGATGACTCGGAAACTGATCAGTATATTCCGGGTGTTAAATAACGGCCACACGCATTTACTATAATTTGTATACCAATGCAAAACAGAAACGTTGAGAATAGAGCATTGCTTTAATTGCTAATTATATAGGAATTTATAAGCATTTAATTCTTTTCTGTTACACAGGATGGATGAAGAAAATCAAATCGATGACAAATTAAAACGAAAAAGGGAAATGTCTAATGCGCGCGTGAAAAAATATCGTCAAAAGAAGCACACTAAATCTCAGCAACTGAAATCTCGATGCAGGATGACCCTAATGTAATATAGAACGAAAAAATGAGGTGTGGCCACCACACGACTTTCTTATACGCATGAGCGTTTCAAACTATACAATCTTAAGAATTTTTTTTATACAAAACTTATTCAAAATCCTATTCTAAGTACTTTTATTCTCTTAATAAATCGCTATAGAATGCATACTTTGCAAGATATTCGAAAAAAAGTGCTACTCGCTAAGAGTAAAAGTGCTACTTCCGGTCCGAATATTGAAATTTCATGTATACAAAAAATATTGCAAATATAACTCTAAATACTTTTGTACTCTTAATAAATATATATAGAATGCATAATTTACGACATATTTGCCAAAAATCGCTATTCGGTAAGAGTAAAAGTGTTACATCCGGTCCGAATTTTGAAATCTTTTTTATACAAAAGATATTGAAAACTATGTTTTAAATACTTTTATACACGTAACGTACCTGTCTAAAAAGCTTGACTTGCGAAATATTCGCAAAAAACCGATTTTCGATAAGAGTAAAAGACCTACTTCCGGTAGGAATTTCGAAAAACTTTTTAAATAAAATTGTTCTCAATTTTAATTTTTAGTACATATGAATTCTTTATAAATTTGTATAAACTTAGTATTTGACGAAATATTGGCAAAATTCGATTTTTTCACTGAAGTAAACTGCTACTTCCGGTCTACCGATTTTACTAAAAAACTAATCAGATCTCAAGAGGGATATTATACACGTAAATACAAAATTTGGAATTGATATCTCCAGCGGTTTGACCGCTATCGTGGTCCAACACACACACACAGCCAGACAGACAGACAGACACACAGACATGTTTTAAAAACCACTTTTTTGGTATCAGGGAACCTCAAAACGTGGACATCTGCAAAAATCTCGAGGTCGAAAATTTTCATCATCACAATACTTCCTTATACTACGTATAAGAAAGTAAAAAGAAGTTGGATTGCGTATTATTAACCTCGCCTTGATGAAGTTTTCACTTCTGCCGTGTGGTTTTAAGCACACCCATTTTCTTGTTAATTATTACACATATTCACCCAGCAATACTGATATGTTACATACATAAGACAAAAGAACACTCTTCTGATAATATTTTATTCAATATATATCAAAATTTACTTTAGGAATTTTTTAATAGCATCTCCTCATTGTTAATGGTTTTACTTTACCTACTCTCGATTGTGTTTCTAATCTTCATGGCATACTTGTCCTCTTAACTCAGATATTTCAATGCAAACCTCATACATTATTAATTTAATTTACATGGTTCTTTTAAATACTTACATACATGTTTATTAATTTTCATTTTTATAATCGTAATAGCTGGCCCGCAGACGTTGTTCTGGCCTTTCCGGTAGGTGACGCGATGAGTTTGATTTGGTTAAAATCCCTGTATAAGAAAGTATGGACAGAAGAGGTCGTTAATGCAATTGCAGGATCGGCATCATTTCTATTTATAAATATAACATTTATTAATAACTCGACCATAGCGCCACCTATCGGCGCCAGATTTTGTGATTTTCTTCTTTGTCACTAAACCAACATATTTTGTGAATATGACTCATAAATATAAAATTTATTAATAATTTGACCACAGCACCACATATCTTGTCCAGATTTTGTGATTTTCTTTTTTGTCACTAAACCAACATATATTGTGAATATGAGTCATGTTGATCCATAAACATACAATTTATTAATAACCTGACTTCAGCCACACCTATCGAATGTTTTGATACCCCATTTTACGCGCATTGACGATATAAATATGGCCTGAGAATATCAAGAAGATTGCTTGAGCTATTAAAAAGTTGTTGAATAATGGACAGACGCACCAACGATTATATATGTAAAGATAATAATAAATCTATTGAGGTAGATGTTAATAAAGGAGTATTAACATCTTCCTTATTTTCTTTTATTTAATTCTGCTTAAATGTAATTTTTTAATCTCATAACACATAAATAATATGTACCTCTAAATGAAAAAATAATATATGTTCCTCTCTATGTCATTACATGTCAATATTTGAATACTAATGTTTGTATCTATAATAATTTCTTTTATTAGTAAATAATCAAAATTCTATATCACTACCGCATGTTCGCTACCTATACTGAAGGGGAAGTGACTATTTTATATTTTCAAAATTAGTTGCAAATTGTTATAGTAAAATGTAGTTTCATACTACATATATTATTTTTTTCTTTAATATTTACTTATAAATATTGCCATTATCTATAGCTATCACTCTCAAGCACAGATGTCAATCTAAACATGCATTCTTTCAACTCCTTATCACGAATATAACGAAAATATAGTAATGTAATAATCAAATATTATTTTCAACATCCCAAAACATTTTCTCGGAATATGAAGAATGACTATTATACTTAATCCAAAGTCTATGATTGACGATTAAGTTTTTTTTATATATCTACAACTAAATATTTGTTAATATTTTTCTATATGACTACTGATAACGATAACACTTACTGTTTCAAGTTAGGTAATTCCAAATAATCGATATTATTTATTTACATTAAATTATTTGTAGTTAATATATTCAAGAATGCATAAATTGAACTAATCTGCCAATCGTGGTGTAGAGGCTTGTTTAGACAAATAAGGAAAGCATATTACCAATGAGTTTCATCGAAAGATCTTTGATTTGTCAAAGAAAAGACTGTTGCCCACTTTATTGTACGTATTAATACTTGATGTTTCCTGCTTTTACTTTCTTATACGTAGTATAAGGAAGTATTGTGATGATGAAAATGTTCGACCTCGAGATTTTTGCAGATGTCCACGTTTTGAGGTCCCGTGATACCAAAAAAGTGGTTTTTAAAAAATGTCTCTCTCTCTCTCTCTCTCTCTCTCTCTCTCTCTCTCTCTCGCTCTCTCTCTCTCTCTCTCTCTCTCTCTCTCTCTCTCTCTGTGTGTGTGTGTGTCTGTGTGTGTGTGACCACGATAGCGGTCAAACCGCTGTAGATATCAATTCCAAATTTTGTATTTACGAATATAATCTCCCTCTTGAGAACTGATTATATTTTGAGCAAAATCGGCAGACCGGAAGTAGTAGTTTACTTCAGTGAAAAAATCGAATTTTGCAAATATTTCGTCAATTACTAAGTTTAAACAAATTGATAAAGAATTCAAATGTACTCAGAATTAAATTTGAGAAAAATTGTTTTAATAAAGTTTTTCGAAATTCCTACCGGAAGTAGGTCTTTTACTCTTATCGAAAATCAGTTTTTTGCGAATATCTCGCAAGTCATGCTTTCTAGGCAGGTACATTACGAGTATAAAAGTATTTACAACATACTTTTAAATATCTTTTGTATAAAAAAAAATTAAAATCCAGACCGGAAGTACCACTTTTACTCTTATCGAATTGCGATTTTTTGCAAATATGTCGTAAATTATGCATTCTATATATATTTATGAAGAGTACAAAAGTATTTAGAGTTGGATTTGGAATATCTTTTGTATAAATGAAATTTCAAAATTCGGACCGGAAGTAACACTTTCATACGTATAAGAAAGTCGTGTGGTGGCCACACCTCATTTTTTACTATATATTCTTCAATTACTCATTCTTTGTCTTTGTACTCGGCTTTATTGACAATGTTCTTAGAATTTTACAAAAAAATACGTATTCATAGACAAGATTGGGTTATATAGTTTTATTTGATATGCATGTCGCCTATTACTACAATAATAACATTTTCAACAGTATAGGAATGAAAACGAATATCGATTTTTCCTACTTGATGTTCGGCAGATTTTAAGGAACATGGAACAAATAAAAGCGCAAAACGTCAGATTATTTATAGCTCTGTAAGAGAGGATTTTCACAGATTTATTTAAAAGTGCATGAATACAATATACATTATTAGCGCGGTGCGTTATAAAATTAGAAAGGAAAATATGGTTTGTTCTTGTTTCACTTAACCGCGATTACTAAAAAAGCAGCGAGTCACGAATTCGAACCTTGTTTGGGCAAGGTAACAGTTACAATTAATTAAAAGAGAGCGCACAGGTGGAATTTGGAATGGAATTAACTCATCTAAATGTTTAAATTCTTTTATTACTCACTGTTGTAATAATACAGAATTAGATAAACTTATTAACCTGATGGGTATATCTGTGACAAAAATCATATATACTCGATATTTTTAATTAATCTGGAAGTTATGTTGTAAGTCAGTTTTATTCTTCAATAAATATCAATAAAGATCGTCTTAAAATAAAAAGATTTTAAAAAACGTAAAAGTTTTAGACTTATGCTATTATAAATATATTTCTACTATATCTTAAATAATTATCGTGTCGATTAGATAAACTATAACGTTTCTAAGATAAGTAATTTTTCAAAAATGGTAGAATTACCGATCAGATGCAGTAGCAACATTGCATTTTTGTAATAGCTTGAACGGGCAAATGCGCTGTTGCTACTGCATCTGTTCGGTAATTCTACAGTAATACTGTAGCGATGCAACTCGTAGAACATGAGTTCATAACTACACAATTCCTGGTTTTAGGAAAGTCAATAATATGACCCTAGCATTGCCAGTGTTATAAATAAAAGTAAATAATAAAGGAGAGTATAGTACGTTCCTGCAATATAATTCGTATATCAATTAAAGAATGTTTTCTGTATTTCGTTTCATCAAAAAGAAATTTATATATTTATCTGAAATCATCAGTAAAGAACATTCAAATCGGCGGTAAATTGTACGATTTTGATGTATGTTAGCTTACATAATGGTAACAATTGTACTATCACAATTAACATTCATAATTAAAATAAAGTTTTGTTTTGCCTTGTTACGAACGATTTCAGATAAAATTTAACGTGCAATTAGAGGGTAAAGTTGCTTTTCTTTACTCATAGTGGTCATTTTACTTTCTTATACGTAGTATAAGGAAGTATTGTGATGATGAAAATTTTCGACCTCGAGATTTTTGCAGATGTCCACGTTTTGAGGTCCCCTGATACCAAAAAAGTGGTTTTTAAAAAATGTCTGTGTGTATGTGTGTCTGTCTGTGTGTCTGTCTGTCTGTCTGTCTGTGACCACGATAGCGGACAAACCGCTGGAGATATCAATTCCAAATTTTGTATTTACGTGTATAATCTCCCTCTTGGGAACTGATTAGATTTTCAGCAAATTAGGTCGACCGGAAGTAGTAGTTTACTTCAGTGAAAAACTCGAATTTTGCCAATATTTCGTCAACTACTAAGTTTAGACAAATTTATAAAGAATTCATATGTACTTAAAATTAAATTTAAGAAGAATTTTATTAAAAATTTTTTTCGAAATTCCTACCGGAAGTAGGCTTTTTACTCTTATCGAAAATCGGTTTTTTGCAAATATGTCGTAAATTATGCATTCTATATATATTTATGAAGAGTACAAAAGTACTTAAAGTTGGATTTGGAATATTTTTTATATAGATGAAATTTCAAAATTCGGACCGGAAGTAACACTTTCATACGTATAAGAAAGTCGTGTGGTGGCCACACCTCATTTTTTTTATTATATAATATCCGCATTCGCGATAAAAAATTTAAGTTTACTGCTTGTTTGTTACTTTTTTTTTGTATCTTATATCTTTGTATATTATGGCTCAGGTGTTAATATTTTGGCAATTATTAGTTCATTTAATTTCAAGCGACGTGTATTTTTCGGAATTTTATGTATTTAGTTATTTCCATAGAATTGTTGTTTTTCTTTTATGGTGTTGACATTTTTATTGGTATATATTTTCGCTAGTGTTGAATTACGTTTCATTTATTACTAGGGCGCTATTGAAATGTTGTATGTTTAAAGAGGTTTTAATTTTATTTATATAATTGGATAACAAGTGGTTGGTGATATATAAAATACAAAATACCTTATTATTTGTTCATTTTCTCTACTGTAAGACTTGTTCTCTTTGAAAGAAGTACATCCTTGTAGATAGAAAACGTCCTTTCTACATCGCAACTTGTTATAGGTGCGTACTGGAAATATTTTTTTATTTCAGCGTATTTAGCATACACAATTGCCGCAATGTTATTAAATCTGGATTTCTACTAAAAACTGCGTCTAACTTTTGCCGAAGGCCACATCCGAAGTCACTTGAAATTATTAATATCCACATCTAATGTGGTTAATCCATTTGTTAATTTGAGATTAGATTTTCAAAATATATGATTAGTTTAGGCAAATTTCCAAAGTGTTCCTGAAGGAATAACAACTGATTTTTTAAATTTGGAATTTGTGTTAGTTCCTTGCACTCAGAAATACTTCGAGCATCGACATTTAAACATGTAACGAAATTTTGTAAACTATCAAAATTCTCTGCATAAAAACTATTTTTGTGTATGTTTTAGGAAAGCTAAGTGACAAACGGACGATATTTTGGCATTATTTAACGATATTTCACGGACTTTGTTATAAATTTCGGAATCACTGACAATTCATTTTCATATCAGAAAAAGTAACATAAGCAACGTTCTAGATCTAAATAAATGATAACTAAAAATGTACGCGTATGTTATTGAAACTAAATAACAGAAAGTATATACAAATTTACATTATTTCTCTTGTGAAATATAAGGTAAATATGATAAATTTTAAAAACCCCACACGCTCCTATCTACGCCGATGTAGAAAGGATTTGACTCATAAATTCCTTATTTTATGGGCATTTTTTGTTGTTGTTTTCGCGTTAAAACATATGTTGCAGTTCACCGTATGAATTAGTGCTATTCAGTAACTGGGTGTTGTTTACATTATTTCTTTGCTCCGCTGTAACTCCGTCGTAGTTTAAACCGGTCATGTCCAGCCCCTAGCTATTACAGATGCGTTATATGGAATAGTTGGATGTAGTACACCAGCTACATTTACCACACAGCGGCCTAATATATCGACAGTTTCGTCGGCACTTATCCATAAGTTCTGATTCGAAAGATGTCTTCTAATGCCTTCTACTGTTGTAGTGAAGCACTTAGAAACATAATTTTTGCGTAATGTGGATTCATCAGGAATATTTCGACCAGTATAATTGGAAGAAATATTTTGAAAGTGGGATGCTCAAGTTTCTTTAATGGGATATTAGCCGCCATTAAAGCTTCACAGAGTTCTTCGTTAAAATTGTCAGCTTCCAACGGGTCCAATTTCCGTGTATGTTTTAGCGATGCTAAGTGACGTTGCACGTGGCCTTTTTGGGCATTCTGTAACGATATTTTACAGACTATGCAATAAATTTCGGAATCACTGACAATGGAGGACATACAATCAGTATGACCCTTAATCCAACTTGCCATTGTTTTACGATGCAATTCTCGACGTTCTTCTATATCATAGTAACACAAACAATGTACTAGATCTAAATAAATGATAACTAAAAATGTATGCGTATGTTATTGAAACGTAACAAAATCCAATGCACACTTACGTCGATATAAATGGAAGAAGCAGATCCAATGACCGGTATTAAACAGAAACTATTACAAAAGTTACGAAGTACGTAATTAACAGTCAAAACAATGAAAAAACGAAACTAACGTAAGTATAAATAGGTATACACATATATAACTTTAATTATTTTACGAAATAAAAGGTAAACATAATAAATTTTAAAAACTCGTCACCCTTCTACCTACGCCGATGAAGAAAGGATTTTACTCATAAATTCCTTTTTTGATGGGCATTTTTTGTTGTCCTTCAGTAACTTTTCAAGTAAACAACAGATGTTGCAGCTCACCATATGAATAATGCTATTCGGAAATAATGTAAACAACACACAGTTGTTTACATTATTTCTCTGCTCCGTTGTAACTCCGTTGTTGTTTAAGCCTGGGACGTCCGCCCCCTATTTATTACATTACAAGGCTTGTAATTATTTTAATGCTATTAAATATATATATAATTTCTAGGTGTACGGACATCTACCGGCGATTAGTGTCGGGTCCGCTTAGTAGATACCTGTGCATTGTTTGTCTGAAATTTAATTTCAATTTAATATTATATTGCTTGATTTTGGGTCAATTATCTTCTATTATTTCTATTAATTATGTTCTACTATGTTCTCCCCTCGATCTTCTCATTAGGAATCGTTGACAATTTATACTGTAATCTTTGTTGTGGTCTAGATATCGTTATCACCTTAGGGCTTATGTGAGCTGTAGCCACGCCACGTGTTCGGCCATTATCATTTTCGTCTTCGACACTTCACCAATAAGTCATTTTAGGAAGCGATCCTAGCCTTCTTCAATCTTTGTACATTGTTAAATTTTTAGCCTGACCATTTTTATCTCGTACCTATATACACTAGTAAGTGGATTATAAAAACAGTGGCATATTCTTGTTTTGGACGTTTGGAGGTCCTTATTGTTGCGACGTTGCGTCGGATTTTTTTTTATTGGATTGGAGACTGTGTTGCAATCGCTTTTATTGTACCGCTTTGTACGTAAAATTTTGCTGTACCTATATGTGTCGTAGCGGAAGTATCCCGCCGCCATTTTGACCACATTTCGTTTCAAGTTCTAGATATATCGAAATATTTTCCTACCGCCTCTTGTGCCAGAATTTCCATTGAATTGTACACGGATATATTTCATTCCATTCTGGAAAATGCTTTTGGAGTTCGATGACTTACCGTGGATGCTGATGCGCATTTTGAGATAAGTCATATCGTTCCTTATTTTTTTTAAATTTATTTAATTGTTTGGATTAATTAATTTCAAATGCATAAATTGCAATCTATCCTGTAATTTAATTTTGTAGAAGTGCTTCACACTGTTTGGATGAGTTTTGGTTGTCCGATACCACCTGGATCGGCTTAATTGAGGTATCCTAATTAATTATCAGTTACATACCCTCAGTACAGTAGCGAACGGATGATTATAATTAGTTTCCGACAGCGCCATTTTGTTGTATCTTCTGCCTGGTCTATTGTGGTTAAGTTTACGTATAGACGGCAAAAAGGGGTAACATGTTACATAAATACCTATTTTCTTTATTACAACAATTTAATATATTTATATCAATATTGGCTAATGTATGTATGAAATAGAGAATCGCACGTGCGAATAGTAGAAGCTCTAGTCATAATTTTTGTTGTTGTTAATGATGTGTATAATTTGCCAATATTATTTACTGAATTTAATTTTAATGTCTGTCTTGAATTACTATACCCATCACGATGATACAAAAATATATAGGCATCCGAAATTATTTATTACAGTCTATACTCCATAAACTATAATCTAGTTCTCTTATACTTGCCATCAATAATATGTTACCTACTGGCTATATAACTGAAAATTTATTGGTCACATATTTGTAGTAAAAACAATGCAGAAGGACATTAAAAAATACAAATAAAACTGATAACGTATGTTCATAGTAATGCAACAACATTACTCCATTAGTTGGAAATGAAAATAACTCATGGGAATAAGTTTAGAACAATAATAAAATGTGTATATGTACATATACACAAATAACTTAGAAAATATCATATTATAAGACTGGCAATTTAGAAACGTATTCATTCATTTCTTCTACCGGCTGCGCCCGTGTTGTCTAAGATCATGCATACCATGCAACGAGAAAAGGATAGAAATAGAATTAATAATCAGTAATTTAAATTCATATTCTGTTAAACTTGATTAATGTATATTGATAACTTTTAAAAATCATTGCTATAAACCTCTTAAAGGGTCTTCCGCAGAGGTGCCGACTAACTACTGTGAGGTTGGGCGTAAGGGGGTTGCGCCATATGCTCTAATGCAAATTGTGGATTTTAGAAGGTTTCGTTCCAGCAACGAAATATCATAATGAAATTTAGAACACAACTCAACCAAGGCTCAATGCATGCTCGAATGGAATTAGTTTTAAAATAGTATATTAAAATACAAGTAACAGAAGGCCTTTCATTCCAGCATGATTTCCAAATTCGGACACGAGCGCGCAGCGCGAGTGGCCGAAGGAAAGAATGCTGGAATGGTCTTCTGTTACGAGTATTTTACACAATTTTCTCTGTTTCGGATTGTATTTATATTATTTATTTATAGAAGAATTGTTAAAAATATTCATTAAGGGACATTTTGATAACGTGACGTAGTCGATTGGTAGGAATGATTTACATTTATATTTGACAGTTGACTTTTGTAAGAATTATTTGAATTGAAAAGTTTGCTTAAATTAGAAAAAAGTCTCATATTATCTGTGGGCGGAATGTCAGACGAAGACCGTCAATCTGCGGCACTAAAATTGCGGGATGGGGCCTCCAACGCCATAAATAATTTACTACCAGGTAAATCGAAAAGCAAGTATGAAAAATTTATGCCACCAACCTATTTCTACTAAAATAAAAAGTTACCAAAAAGCGGTGTTAGAATGGAGTCCATTCTAACATCAAAATGGCTGCTAGAATAACGTTATTCTAACACCGAAACAGAGAAATAAAGTTTCTGAAACTGTGTTATGATGTTTTGGATTATACGAAAACACTCCCAAAAAATACTTTGTATTCAATTTAACGCAAAAAAATAATAAGAGAAACGAAACTTTCTGCTCTGTGTTTCACTTGAACGAGTACCTTACAACGGCGGAATTTGCATTAGCGCATATGACGCCCCCCCCCCCCCCCCCTACCACACAGGAGTTAGTCGGCACCTCTACATAAACCCCCTTAAACTGCACTTATAGAATTATAATATCAAATTTGAGAACAATAATAAATCCGGACTTGGATAGAAATTATATAACGTAAAATTCGCTAACATGCAATTTGTCGACCAGAATCAATTACAGAAATCCTTTACATCCTTTACATATATGTAAGTGAAATTATATATAATATCAGGTAACACAATAGTATCTATTTCTTAGGGATACCAAGAAAAACATCTTCAATTACTAAAGCGGATATCAAGCCTGGACAATAATTATATTAACCTAATAATACTTAAGGTATGTACACCCCAATAACTCAATTCTGCCCGCCAAATTCTCTTAATTTTTGTTTCCACTTATCAATTGTATAAATTGCCACCTTTAGACGAGCTTTATAGATTATTAGTAAGTAGTTCGTCAAATTGGGACAGGAGCTGGCAAACGCAGGCAGCAAGGCATTAACGTAGGAGGCTATTCGTGATGTCTTTTTCTGATACTGATAGTTATATCAGTTATTCATACCTATCTAGAATGTACTAAATCAACAGTTTTTTTTTTGGAACACATTATCAAAACAGTTATTCAAACCCAAAGAATGTAATCTATGGAAAGTAAATTTTAGCTTCTTCTACATAATATGAGGAAGTATTGTGAAGATAAAAGAAAATTCGGCCTGGTGATTTTTACATGTGAATATTATCTTCCGCGGAATATCTTCAGTTTTGATTTTCACTGAAATCGGTAGATCCAAAACAATCTACTAATTTTAAAGACATTTCTAAAAAATACTATTTATTCTTGATTATGAATAACTTTAGTATAAAAGATTTTCAAAATTCGGACCAGGAGTAAAACTTTTACTTTTAATAGCAGTTTCTTCAATATCCCGAAAATTATTCATTCTGTACAGATTTATAAGTAGAAATTATAAATTTTATACAAATTTATTGCGGGTGTTAAAGTAATTAAACCTGTTTTTAGAGTAATTTTTTATTACAGATTTTTCAAAATTCAGACCAGAAGTAATATATTTACATTTATTGAAAAGCCGTTCATTACAAATATGTCGGAAATTATGCATTCTATACATATTTATTATGAATATAAGAAAAAGTATTTAGAGGTGTATTTGAAAACACTTCTCTACAAAAAAAAATACGTATAGGAAAGACGTGTGGTGCCCACACATTATTTTTACTTTCTTGTACGTAGTGATGATGGAAATTTTTGACCACGAGCATTTTGAAGTTCTCAGATACCGTAAAAGTAGTTTTTGAAAAGCTCACTCTTTTCTTCCCCTCTCTCTCTCCCTCTCTCCCCCACTCTCCCCACTCTATCTCCCTCTCTCTCTCTCTATGGTTCCATCGTGCTTCCAAGATACACACCTTCATTTTTGCATAACAGTTCTTTGCTTTTTATACTTACAGCAATTATGATAATTTCTGCAGTGTAGATAACTTTTCGGTACTCTTCTTTTCCTTTATATCAACTTTTATGTTTTTAGTACACCAAGTTGTATTCCATCTGCTTGTTTCTATTTTAAATAGCTCACAAGCCCATAGGTCCATAATCACCGCTGTTTTTGTTGATGTGTTTTCACATCTCTTCGTCTTTAACGTGTTTTTTTACCATTTTCATTGGTATGATTTCTTATTTTATATTTTACTTTTAATAGTAGTCTTTATTTATTTTTAAATTAAGCTGACTCACTACTCACATCTCCTTTTGACTTTAACAAATAGTCTATGATATTTTTTTATGCCATTATGATACATTCCTAGTGTATTTGTGTTATACTGTGTTATTATGTTGACTATTCAACTCATGTGTCATTTGTAAAAATATGACCAATAAGAATCAAAGAATCACATTTTTGTGTCCTAGCAACAAAAATACTGCTGCGTATTTACACTAGTGGGTATTTCATTGAAATCACCACTAGTGGTATCGGTGGATATTTTTGACAGATATATGTCGCAATTTTTTTATTTTTTGAAACAATAACGTACAAATACCTTATATAATAAAAATTACATGATGGATTATAATTTTATAAATGAAAATTGCAATTAGAAAAATTAATATGACTACAGTTGTGTAAAAAGGCTTCTCTGAAAGTGCCTTTCATCTCACTTTCTTCGGACAGTGCAATGGAACTGGTGATATTAGAAGTAGAGGCTACAGCAGTGGATCCAGTATTTGTTATATTTTTTCTCAAATGACCAATAATACTCTCATGGTGTTCAGCATATAACTGCAGGTAAGTTTTAATAGAATTTATATTGCCGTGGCCAGTAATTTTCATCAATTGATGCTCCCCGACTCCAGCTTTTGCTAAAGTTGTCACTGTAGACGATCTTATTGAGTGACTGGATATTTTTCTTTTTTTAACATCCAATCCGGCTTTTTCAGCAGAATTTTTCACCCATTTATTCATCTCATTAATCCCAACCGAAATCTATTTATTCTTGCAATAACTTATTAAATTCGAATCGTAGAAAATTTTCTACATTGACAGTAGTTTGTTGAAAACATACTACTATGGAAACCAACGCAATAGCTACTTAATTTTAGAAAATTAAAAAACTCAGTTCGTCATTTATGAATGAATCATTCGATGAATAGTCCTTCGAATACAATTCGTAATCAAAGTATGGTAGATCATTTTTGCGGTGTTATCACTCTTGTTTCCTTGCGCTTGTAAATAGGACTCGTGCTGACGCACTCGTCCTATTAATATTCAAGCGCAAGGAAACATTCGTGAACCACCACAAAAATAATCGAGCATACTTTGACTACTCGTTGTATTATATATGAAAAGACCTTGTCATAATTATTAAAATTGTTATCATGAGTGAGTTAAGTTATTTTTTTATTATTATTTATTACATACTCAATATTTCTTACTATTATGTACTTATAGGGTTGCCATATATTGTTTTAGGTATGTGTATCAAAATTCATTGGTAGAATATTATTTATATATTATTATATTCGTTTAAATAATTTATATATATGTATTCTAAAAATTTTGTAATATTAAGATCCACTTTTAAGCCCATATATTGCAAAATAATAGTCATTCAGAAAGTTTTAAATAGCGATAGCAACTTCTGCTTCATATGAACACGAAAGTAATTATTTTATCTTTAAAGTAATGGCATAGTAACTCACATATTCACAAAATACAACTATACGCCAGCCTTTTATTTATGAGTAATCAGGGTCAACAAACCAGCCAAGATTCTCCGACCTTATAACGAATTATTGGCGATTGCAAATAATAATTGCAATGTAGTACCCTCCAGGTGGATACGTTCGTTTAACTTCAAAGTTTACTCTCACGTAGTCCGACAGAAACGCCATCCGTTGCATAAGACCACCTGTGCTGTGGGATAACATTGAGTGGATTCCCGAGGTAGCACTTGGCCTGAAAAAATATAAAACGTGCATAAAGAATAACGTTGCAAAACCGGAACAGGCCGGACAAGAACCGCACAACTTTTTAACATCACTTTTAGCACGTCCACTTTGAAATTAAATCCCCGGTGTATTTAAAAATTACATATATTCATCGTAATATTCCTGCTGAATACGTTGAATCTGATACACAGGAAATTCTTTAATATTACAGTCGCTCCGATAAATTTTGCAGAGTTGCTGCCAGGCCGAGAGCGTGGTGTATGTATAATTAAAATATTCACTAGAAGTAAAATTATTCCAATTTAAGCAATATAAAGTATCCAAGAATAACATGAAGGGAGACCAAAATACTGCGTCAAGACAGTAAGTCTTTATTAGTTGCTTTATGGCCTTGTAATTCCACAAAACGATCTAGACAAATGCCCGTAATACATCGTTATTAGTGCACGTAAAAACTTAAGCGAGAAATAAATGTAACACCTAACATTCTTTATATAATAGTCCACTTTAACATTACATGTACTGGTTTGTATACACGTTCAATAGGGATTCTAAATTATTGTCAGAAAATACGTGAACCCTTTTACTGGAAAGAATCGGACAGGGTGATACCTAGCATAAACAATATTGTTAAATTGAATAATCTGTAAATATTTGACAGAATGTTTTTCAAAATACTATTATATTCTTCATGAGATTATAATAAAAGATATATGTATACAGGGTGAGTCAACTACGCGGGTAAGGCCGATTGTGCCTTTACGAGTAAAGATATTTCGAAGCGGTATTTTTCTTGTGGTAGCTGTTTATTAGGGGCACATTTTAAAAATATTTAATATTATACAGAGTGTTCCATGACTTGGTGGCTAACCATAGTTATAGTTTTTTAAATGAAACACCCTATATATTATTACATTTTTGAATTCCCCGTATAATTTTTAGTCAAAAAGTTATAGGATAGTATAGGCCTAAAGTGTAAAGTTTTTGATTTATTCCCATTTTTCTGAAAAATTCAATGTTAGTATAAAATTATATTTCTCGAAAACGACGTATTAGATGGACAAAATTTTTTACAATATTTGTTACAATAAGAGGTCCTAATAGAAGCATGTTTTATTTTTTTTACAGTTACTAACTGCATGTGCAGGAAACTGGATTAAAATTAGATGACACGTTTTTGTATAAAAGTATTTTTTTTTAATTGAACACCCTGTATATGAGTTCATTTTTGAATTGTTTATTAAATTTCGTGTCAGAAATATGTAAGACGTTAATACAGTAAAAATGACTATTACAGAGTTATTTTCGTTTTTTGATATGCTTTTGTAAGTTTTTGCAAAAAAGTGGAACAAACTGTATATTATTTCATTTTTGAATTTCTTATTAAATTTCACATCAAAAACATGTAAGACGTTAACACTTTAAAAGTGACTATTACTGAGCTATTGTCTTTTTTTGATACAATTTTGTCAGTACTATACTATATTAATTAAAACCACAAAACTGACAAAATTATATCAAAAAGAGACAATAGCTCAGTAACTATTACTGAGCTATTGTCTCTTTTTGATACTACAGTGCACTCGCGATAATATTAACACCCTAATAAATGAACACCCCAAAATATGAACACTTTTTTTCTGCCATTGACTACTCCAAAATATGAACTTTGTACAAAAGCTTTAAAATATGAACATTTATTTTTTTTATTTTGAAACGGATTTCAGCTATATAATATGTATAAAAATTAGGGGAAACCCCGAGTTATTAACATTTGAATGCCAAATGTCAATGGTCAAACAAACAAGTGCACTGTTTAGTTAGTTTTTACATGTATGCAGACGCAAACGCATGTTTGGTTTTTAAGTGTTAATTAAAAGTGAATAATTTGTAAAATATGCATACAAAAAAACATAAATTTCTAACTTTAAAGGAAAAATATGAAATTTTGGAGAATTTACAAAAAGGTGCAAGTGTTACTAATTTAGCGAAGAAATATGGAGTGACAAAGTCCACAGTATCTGGAATAAAAAAGAATAAAAATGCAATTTCAAAATGTGTCAACAATACATTCATCGGACCTGGAAAAAGAAAAACTATGCGACCGTCGGAGTACCCAAAAATGGAAAAATCATTGTATAAATGGTTTATGCGTATGAGGGATAAGAAATTCCCCATCAGTGGACTAATGTTGAAAGAAAAGGCCAAGGAGCTTCATTATAATATTAAGGAAAATAACTCTGACTTTAACGCGAGTGACGGATGGCTGCAGAATTTCAAAAAGAGATTCGGCGTAAGATTGCTCCAAATTTCTGGAGAGAAACTTTCTTCTCAACCCCAGTTGGTTGAACCATTTAAAGTGGCACTTAGATCGAAGATTGAAGAGCTTGGATTAAGTAATGATCAACTTTATAAAGCCGATGAATCGGGTTTATTTTGGGAAATTTTACCAACCAAAATATACGTGTCGTCTCAGGAAAAATCAGCCCCAAGTACAAAGACTGAAAAACAAAGAGTTACTTTCCTGTGCTGTGCAAATGCTACGGGATCTCATCAGTTCAAACTGCTTGTTGTCGGAAAGTCAAAAAACCCGTTGTTTCCAGAATTTTGACTGCCCTGTTCACTATCGTCATTCTAAATCAGCGTGGATGACTGGTAACATTTTTAAAGACTGGTTTCATCGCTCATTTGTTCCAGAGGTAAAAGTTTTTATATTGACATTAATCGACACATACCTATTCATTTTAAAATATTTTTTACATAATTCAGGTGGAACAATTTTTAACCAAAAAAGGGCTTCCAGTGAAAGCTATTCTCTTAATAGATAATGCCCCATCTCACCCACCTGAGGACGAATTAAAATCTGAAAACGGCTCTATTTTTGTGATGTTTATGCCACCGAACGTGACCCCACTCATCCAGCCCATGGACCAAAATGCTATAAGGATCACAAAGCTGTATTACAGAAATAGCCTTTTGGCTTCCATTGCTGCTAAAGGGGGTGGTTTGATAGAAACTATGAAGCAGACTACATTGAAGGAAGCAATCATTATTTTGGAATCAGCTTGGAGAAGAGTGGATTCAGCTGTGTTATCCAAATGCTGGAACAACATTTTAAATATGGTAGTGAATCAAGATGATCCCGATGATGAAATTCTTCTAAGTGTTGTTAGAGAAAATTTGCAAATGAATTTACGTGAATTGGAAGAAAGCGCCGCCAATGTTTTATGCGCCTTACTACCCGAGGTTTGTATTCTCTGAAATGTACTTAAAATTGTGTGTTATTCTATATTTTTTCATAGGCTCGAACGGCCTCGAACGTTAAAGAATGGAATGAGGATGCTATTGAATGTAAAGATAATGAAGTAGAAGCCATATCCGATGAAGATGATTGTGTGGAGGAACCAAAGAGGACGATTAAAGCCGGGGAGGCTGTTGATATTTTCAATAAGGCGTTGGATTGGGCTGAAGGTGAAATGGTTGAACAGCGAGTTTTAAATGTTTTAAGAGACTTACGTGAGAAGGCAGTTTTAAAAGTTCTCGACCAAAAGAAACGGCAAAAGAAGATAACCGACTTTTTTGAACATTAGCTTTATATTTCTACGGGCTTATTCAAAAAAACTATACAACGTTTATTAAGCTCTTATTTGACATATTTCTGTGAAACATTTGTCATATAAGAGCTTATTAAACATTGCATAATTTTTATGAATAAGCCCGCTAGCATTTATGTATATGAATATGTATAGAAATAAGTATATTTTTGTTTGCTGCAAACAAACTTAATGAAAAAGTTCCTTTTATGTTTTAAAATAAAACAAAAATTTAAACTATTTAAATTAAACTTTCATTTATACAGGAAAGAACTTTAGGTGGTAAGTAAATGACTTGGTTTTATTAAAATTTTGTGCCATTTGTTAATATGAACAATCCCAAAAATTTGAACTGCCCTTGTTTTCATTAGTTCATATTATCGCGAGTGCACTGTATTTTGTCAGTACTATACTACATATATTAATTAAAACCACAAAACTGACAAAATTATATCAAAAAGAGACAATAGCTCAGTAATAGTCACTTTGAAAGTACTAACGTCTGACATGTTTTTGATGTGAAATTTAATAAGAAATTCAAAAATGAAATAATATACAGGTTGTTCCATTTGAAAAAATTGACTTTCTTGCAAAAATTAACAAAAGCATATCAAAAAACGACAATAACTCTGTAATAGTCACTTTTAAAGTATTAACGTCTTACATGTTTCTGACATGAAATTTAATAAACAATTCAAAAATGAACTGATATACAGGATGATCCATTTACAAAATTTGACTTTTATACAAAAACGTGTCATCTAATTTTAATCTAGTTTCCTGCACATAGAGTTAGTAACTGTAAAAAAATAAAACATGCCTCTATTACAGTGGTTCCCAAACTTATTTTGCCTACTGCCCACTTTGAGAATAAATTATTTTTTAGCGCCCCCATTTTTTCACCTACTCAAAAACCACTATAACTTCAAATTAAATTAATTATTGTGAGCTATATTAGCGGAGATTAAACATTCATTCTAAACGAGACTTTTACTATGGGTTATAGTAAAAGTCTCGTTTAGAATGAATGAGTTAACTTGAGACCTGAGCGTAGTAGGTAGTACACAACGGCGCTCAGGTCTCAAGTTAACTTTTACGGGCTACACCTGCCAATGAGAATGATTATTGAAACGCAACTTTATAGTATTCAGACAAAGTATCTTTTATTCAAAATTCAAAATAAAACAAACATAATCGATTCTAATATAAAAACTAATGTGAAGGATGAATCTGATGCTGTTTAATAAGTTTGTTGATATCAGGTTCCAATTTACTCAAGAACAGCCGCAAGTCACCACGTTCGGTAACATGCAAACGAATTCTCTTTTTAGTAAGCAGCGTTGCTACAGCACTAAATCCACGTTCACACAAATATGACGATGGGAATGCTATCAAGAATCGTTGAATGATTGACCACAATCCAGGGTACAATTGCGGGATCGGTTTTTGTAGCCAAAATTCTTGGTAGCCATTTTTGAACTTGATTTTTATTTCCTCGTTCGTTGTCAATTCTATAAGTTCTTCTTCCAGATGTGGTGATATTGCTGTGTTGACATTTGAAAACGGATCCAACACCCAGTCTGGTATTTCCAAGTTCAAAATATCCTGGTATCGTTCGGTGAAGTCAATGTGGAGCTTTTCCAAATGTTGGCAGTAGGCAAACAAGTCGTCGTTACTGCAGGATACTGATAAATTCGGAAAATTATGAAACTCACGTCTGCCCATATTCTTTTTGTGTAGAAGCAGTTTGGCTGCGAAAGCAGCAACGACATTTTTTGTTTTAATTAAATTTAGTTCATCGCCTTGCAGTTGGAGATTCATGTTGTTGAACAATTTATACAGGTCTGTCATGTAAGCTATATCATTTTTTGATGTAATGAGCTTGTTGCGCAATTCTGTATCTTTAGTTTCCAAAAACTCTATCACAGAGTCAAACAGGTTGTAAAATCGAGTCAGTTACGGATTTTATTGACTGCTTTGATGACATATTGCAGTGATTGAAATAGTCGTTCACTTAAATTTCTAGCAACCAAATGTTGTCTATGAATAACGCAATGTACAGCAAGGACATCTGGAATTTTATTTTTTACGTACGCTATGAAGCCTTTATGGCACCCTGTCATAGCCGGAGCGCCATCCGTAGCAACTGATATAATATTTTTCAAGGGAATCTCTTTCTCATCACAAAACTTTTCCAATGTATTGAATATGGTTTCGCCTTTTGTATCGGTCTCTAAATTTCTAGCAAACAATAGTTCTTCACATATTTTCTCATCTTTAATAAACCTCACGTAAGACAGCAACAATGCTTCATTAGTTGGTAAAGTGGACTCATCGAGCTGAATTGAGAATTGACTAGTCCTCAGATGATTGCACAATGATTCTTCTATGTTTCCGGCCATTTCATCAATTCGTCTTTGCACAGAATTATTACTCAAAGGAATTTTTCCGATAATATCTGCGGCCGGTTTATGAAGCACAGTAGTTATTACTTCCTTTATTGCTGGCAAAATTAACACTTCTCCGATGTTGTGTGGTTTGCCTTTTTGAGCAATTAACAAAGAGATGTTGTACGAAGCTCGAAGTCCGTCGTCATCTTGCTTAGCAGCCGCCGAAAAGAGTTTTGCTACACTTGGCCGAGTATTATGCTTCTTCTCTAGGTCTTGAAAATATGCTACATTCTTGTCTTTCTTATCTGGATGCATTTTATTCAAATGATCTTGAAGTCTTGAAGGCTTCATTGCTTCATTCGAAAATGTTTTTAGGCATAGAAGGCACAAAGGCGACGATGGGTTTGTAGGATTTTCAATGAATCCGAATTTAATATATTCCGCACAGTATTGCCGTCTCTTCTTTTTTACTTCCGACATTGTTTTGTTTTGAGAAATACGTAAGTATAAGTGTTGAACTTAAGTACTGCTTATCTATTACGCGCGAAACCGCAAATGAAAATAAAATAAATATTACGTTGTTTATATAGGATTGCATAAGCAGCACGCACCGACAGGAATAAGACAAACATGCATAAACTCGTTTATCTCATTCGACGCTCAATCGTACTCAACAAGTAAGAACAAGTATTCTATGAACCAGCCGATTGATACAGTTGCCTTTTTATTTGTTTGTTTGTGTCTCTTTTCGTTTCGAAACGGAGCGACCGATTGATATGTTTTTTATTTTATTTATTCAATAAAACAGGACAGATATATGAACTACTCGGAGAGAAATATCGAACCGAGTTGGTTTGAGCAATCTCTTAATTAATATTAGTTGATGTTCACAAGCTGTAGTCGAGAGTAGGGATGGGACATCGGTGGGTAAACATCGATATCAAACATCGATGTTAACATCGTTGATCAACATCGATGGTTGCAAAATATCGACTACCAAACATCGATGTTTTTAAACATCGATAATTATATTTATAGATTTATTTTTTGGCAGTTTAACAAAAACTTTATTATAACTTAATTAATTTACGTCCTTAACAAAATGATATAAAAGATATCACTATTAAAAAAAAATAATAAAAGAAATATATACATTTATAATATGTAGTTAACTTTAGAAACTACTCAAAAAAAACTATATAAAAAAACAATATTATGCAATTACGCATGAAACAACCACATGACTTAAATCGTCTGATACTTAAAAAATATATACATTTACGTGTATCAAAGCTTTTTAAGAGAACGATTTTTATTTGGGATTTTATAGTCTTGCATTTTTTTTTGACTACGCTGGCAAATACCGAGATACATATGGATATGGTTTTATATTTCTGATGTGTCATCTTGCATTTAATACGTGTATCGTCGTGTATGATTGTACGCACTAGGGAATTTCCCGAAGAAGTATACATCGGTAATGTCTATCTCCCTTCTTTTTCTATGAAAATACGTTTACCTCCTTCACTTATTCTGCATGCATACATAATTTAACTTTTATTCTGCACATTAAAAGTACTATAAATTTATGTATTTAATTATATATTATTTAAATATTTATACTGAGTAATATTTAAAAGAGCCTAAAATGAAATATTCGAATTTATATGATATAGCACTGTGTAATTTAAATACTTCTTTTATTCGTAGACAATTTTACATCCTCGTAGCCTGTATGTGAGCTGTTAATTTGGAAACATTTTTGTATTTGTCAACAGAGGACGCTGTTTTATTTTGTGATTAGTGCAAATACATTTTGTCAAGCTTAAAAGTTCGATGTTCACTATATTTCTTCTAACATCGATAGTTTATCGATAAATCTAAATTGCAAACATCGATGCAAAAACATCGAACATCGATCCTAAAATATCGATGTTCAATGAACATCGATGTTTATCGCCCATCCCTAGTCGAGAGTCGAGAGCTCAGTCGGTGTCTAAGAGTCCTCCTAGATTCTAGATGAAATTACAAATCGCCCCCTAAGCCTTTACACAACGCCCCCATTTTTTTTCTGGGTCTCTTACCGCCCCCCTTTAGACCTGCAGCGCCCACAAGGGGGCGTTATCGCCCACTTTGGGAACCTATGCTCTATTAGGACCTCTTATTGTAAGCAAAACTGTAAAAAATTTTGTCCATCTAATATATGGTTTTCGAGAAATATAATTTTATACAAACATTTAATTTTTCAGAGAAATGGGAATAAGTCAAAACAGTTACACTTGAGGCGTATATTATCTCATAACTTTTTGACTAAAAATTATACGGGGAATTCAAAAATGCAATAATATATAGGGTGTTCCATTTAAAAAACTGTAACTATGGTTAGCCACCAAGTTATGGAACACTCTGTATATTACAAAATATTTTTAAATTGTGCTCCTAATGAACAGCTATCACATGAAGAAAACCGCTTCGAAATATCTTTACTCATAAAGGCATAATCGGCCTTACCCGCTTAGATGACTCACCCTGTATATACTTACACAAAATTAAAAGTCTTTGATAACAGCTATCGAAGAGATTTATGTTTTACAGAAAAATTCCAAATATATACAGTATCCTTGCTTCAAATGAACTGAATAGTTTTCAATTTCAATAGAATGACAGATCATATGAATTGGGCAAGTATTTCGATGGAATACTACATCAGCATAAAATTTATAATTAAATTTTCTCCATAATGATGAACCGCACAAAAATGTTTTGTAAAGCATTTCAATAGATGATACAATTATTCATAACTTTTATTAGTAACGTTCTGTCAAAAAATTGATAATAAAAAGTTATGTGCAGCGTAGGATGGCAAGTAAAGCGATGAAAAACTTGAAAGCAATCCTACATCAAAATGCTTCTCAGACTTCATCTTCTTCTGCCCATAATTTCTTTATTATTGACCTCAAAAGAATCACATTTAAAGATATAGATAAGTGTATCAACTACAAAACTGCTCTTAACAAAATGTTTGTCAGCCTCAAAGTTAAAGAGATAAATCAAAGAAAGAAACTAATTACACCATAAGTTTTAAGATAGCAGCCAAATGGTAACCCCACCAGTTCCATATAGCTATGCATAATTAAAACAGGTTGTTTAATTTTTGGAACTGCATATTTTTCGCAAATTGAGTTCTGATTGTGAAAGAAATACACATCCAAATTTCTTTGCTGTTTAGAGTTTTAGAAGTCCTCATGTGTTTATTCTACCATCTGCAGTTATTGTACATAATAAGCAAAGTCTTTGATAGGCAAATTGTGAGTTGAACATGGATGGGTTGGAATTTTCCAATAAAACCATCAAACATTTTTTACAAATCTAGAAAATGCAAAAAGTGTACATGTCAGCTTAACTACCAATATGTATTAGATCATAAAGATCAGAATTATGCTAATACCTGGATAAGAAATGAAGATTATCCACCAAAATTATCAATACAAAAATGTTCTTTCAAATTATTATTTTCTTATCGATACATTTTATTTTACACGAGAAATACAACTGAATTATTGTGGTTGTTATCTAGAGGTGCACGATTTGTTAACGATGATTGATTTACCTCGCCAATACACATAAATATTAAAACTCTCAATGCTAGTAAGTGGCATGTGTCATTTATAATTGTACATATTGAATAAGCCAAAGAGTCCGTTAATGAATGACAAATGAATTCAAAATTTTTAATTCTGTTAATTAGAGTAAATTTTTTTTTATTATAATACAAGAAACATAATATTTGATTTTCCAATATCTCTTACCAACTTTCACATACATATACGCTCCTAGTGTACATGTTTCTTTCATTCTTTCATAGATATGTAAGGCTTTTTTTTCGCACTAATTCAGAATATACCTTATCAGTTTGCATATTTTCTTTGTCGGGCGATAAAGTTTAATATCTTTTCAAATCCAGTTTCTGTTTCTAGAACTTTTCTTTTGCTTGAGTTAATATTTTACGAGTAACCAACTTAACTCCAATATTTCGACGAATTGGTTTTTCTATTTTGGGATACACCACTCTGCGTTATGAAGGTAGATCACAGAATGTAAGCTCATTAAGACATCAAAATATTCCATAAATTTTTTTGTAGAACAATAAGGTTTAAACAATCTCTACCTAGAATTCTACCTTTTCAAGTCCAATTTCTATTTCTCGAATTTTTCTTTTGCTTGAGTTAATGTTTTACGAGTAACAAACTCAACTCCATCGTTTCGAGGAATTAACTCTTCTATTTCTGGATACACCAATTTACGTTATGAAGGTAGATACAGAATGTAAGCTGCCGACACATTAAGACATCAAAATGTTCCATAAATCTATTTTTTGTCGCGCAATAAGTTTTAAACCATCTCCATCTTTCCAACCCAACTACAACATTTCGAGGAATTAACTCATTTATTTTGAGATACACCAATTTGAGTCGCCGACAGAAATACACTTTTATCTGGTTCTTATGAACTTGCAGTTCTTTGCAAGTGTAATGCTTTTATGGTAGATTGGTGATAAAAATGGAAATATCAAAGCGACGAACTCTGAATAAGAGGCCAAAATTTAATGCGGAAGTCAAAAACGGTGAAAAAGAGATATTGCAAAACAATTTGCGACTCTCCCTAGCACATTGCCATCTATAAACAAACAAGGATAAACTCTTCCAAAAATAATGTTATCAAATTTTTACGTGTAAACAAAATAAACTTACATCTTGTGTCAACAATTAATTAGAAGAATATCTAAAGAATACTGCTATGAAATAGGACACGTTCTAAGTTACCATAAGCGAGTCAGATAAATTTAAGAAGCGGCTTAATATTGCTCAAATGTTACTGAATTTCTAAAAAAGCGCCTGCAGACTTACATGTACTGAATAATTAAAAAAAAAAATATATTGCCATTTTTATCCCAGATACTATTTTTATCGCAGATAAGACAGGAGTTCTGAGGTGAATGTTTGCCCAACTAAAAATTTGGATTTAATTGCAAATGCTTTGGTCGAAAAACTCAATAAAATAATTACCTTCATTTTCTGGAAGTAACAAAATTGAAATTGCATTACAAAGTAAAAGATCCTTGTTGCTTTAAGAGCATAAAATCACTTGAAATGGATTACAAATATGTAAAAAAAAGTAGATAGGTGTGACCAGTGAAATTTATAAATTTATGCAGCTTTTCCGGGATATGAAAGAAAACGTTTGCTGCTTGTTGACGCTTTCCAGCAAATTCTAAATCTGTAGAGGTAAAACTAGAAAATACTTAAATAATCTATATGAAAATCTTGGCCCATCTGGAAGGGGCAACTCCTACAAGTTTGTCTTTATTTGGCACAATTATCTAAATATAGTGTACAATATTGATGTAAAAGAGCAAAGAGTGCCTAATTGCTTCAGAAAGACAGGGTTTGCGGGAGATAAGATGTCCAGCTCTTGCATCATTTTTTGGGAAGTCGACTGGGGGGTCTCTTGTACTCGGCTTTTCATCCTTTTACCATTTTGCCCATCGATCCTCTGTCATTCTGTCGACGTGTTCTCTCCAATATCGTGGTCTCGATCTCGTGAACTACACGACATCTTGAATTTTGAGATCTGCTCTTATATTTCTGCTTTTTATCTGATCTCTCAAGCTTACTCCCTTAATACGCCTCAATGTCTTCATCTCTGCTGCCCTCATCATGCTCTTCGCTTTTGTTGTATCCGCTTGAGTTTCCACTGCATATGTGAGTACAAGTCTCACGGCAGTTTTATATATGCGGACTTTGCTTTCAGTGGACGTGTATTTGCTCCTCCTACATGAGGTCCCTCAGATAGCCAGAGATTCTTGAAGCTTTGTTCACTTGGAATCTGACTTCCTGTTGTAAGTTTTTGGAGCTTGTTATCTCTCAGCTCGTAAGTACGTACATTGCATACATTGGTGAATGCGCCTGCAGTGCTCTGGGGTGGATTGAGTAGCTCCAAGGGCGCTATTGCTGGTCTCAAGCCCGGATGAAGGAGAAGGGTTGATGGGCAAGGTGAGCAACCTAATCGCTGTAAAAAAAAGTTGTAAAGCTCAAAGTCTACTAATACAGCCTCGAGAAAAGCCGGACAGATCTTATGGAACAACGATACGGCGAGACAACGGAAAAAACGACTATGGAAATCGCGAAGACTATGAATTGGAAGCTGGAATATAACATCATGTCGTAGCAGAGGCCAGGAAGTTATAATGGAACTAAATAAGCACAATATTGAAATATGCGCATTATCGGAGCTAAAAAGCAAAGGAAAAGGGAATAGAAGAAACCAAAATTATATATTATTCTACAGTGGAAGAGAAAAGAACCAGAGAACACAAGCCGGAGTGGGAATCCTAAAACACGAATTTGTGCGGAAATGCAATAAGCATAAAGGGTGTCGCATTTGATATTATATGAATGTTGATGACGCTGAATTGCGGGGTTCGTCAGTGAAGCGGGAACATTAAAAAATTCTGTAATTCACTTGACGTTTGGGTGAGGGCGCTGAAGTTAATGATAAATTGTCAGTCATTCAACGTGATTTAGTAAACATGGAATAATGATCAAGTGCTCATCGTGCTTTCTGTGCCATCGTTTTATAAAAATGGTAACTCCGTGACAACTGTTAGAAGGTTATTTCGCAATCAGTACAATATTTCGCTTCATGGGCGGATTCCGTCTATTCACGCAATTAATTTGTGGGTATGAAAGTTTGAAAAAACCGGATCTACTTTAAAACACAAAGGAGCAGCACAAAGTTTTAGAAAACCAGAAAATGTTGATAGGGTTCGGACTACCATACACGTAGTCAAAACGTTCTGCGATTATACATGCATTAGCATTGAAGATCCGTGAATCGTCGATGCGTCGAATCTTACTAATTTTTCACCTGTATAAAATCCAAGTTGTCCAATAATTAAAAGAAGTTGATTTGGTTAATCGCATGAATTTTTCTCAAGAAATGTTGCAGCGTTTGGATAGGGAAGAAAACTTAATTGACCATATATTTATGTCAGACGAAGCCCATTTTCATCTTAACGCCTATGTAAATAAACAGAATAGTCGATATTGGAGGACTGAAAACCCGCTTCAGTTACATGAGAAACCCTTGCATAGTCCTAAGGTGACACTATGGTACGCTCTATCATCATCTGGCATTATTGCACCTCTTTTTCTTAAAGATGATCTAGGACATGTTACAATCATTACGGCAGTTCGTTACACAAACATGGTCACAACATTTTTGAAGCATAGACTGGTTCGATTTCCAGAGATTACGTGGTTCTATCAAGACGGTGTTACCAATCATACTGCTCGTATGTCTATTGATGTTTTATGGGAACTCTTTCCGAACCATATCATATCAAAAAATGGAGATATTGTTTGGCCAGCTAGATCGCCGGATTTGTTTACATGCGACTTTTTTCTTTGGGGTTGGCTCAAGACCAAGGTGTAAATTGAGCGACCGCAAACGTTAGAGGAACTAAAACTAAAAATTCAAGAAGACGTTTTACACCGGAAATGTTACGGCGAGAAACGGAAAATTTTCAAATAAGACTACAAGAATGCGTAGATCGTAAAATATCTGAGGGGCTTACCAGTGGATTATCTTATCAGCAAAGTATAGCTCCAAATTAACGCACAAAAAGCACCGTTTTTATTTTCAAATAAGGGTATAGTTTCTTAATGTTTATAAAATAAATTTTAAAGCGAGTTTAACTCAGTTCAAAATTCGGTTTCCTGGAAGATTCTGGTTAGCGAAGTTCCACTATATTTTATAACATTTTAAAATGCCTAATAGTACGATTTTATAAAGTTGTTAGAACTTGGTAATTTCCAACATGAATTTATAAATTTTTCTTAATTTCATTTTTTTGGAAAAGAGCACTTGCCAAGAAGGTATTTTGTAGAAGTCTACATTTAAAGTAAAACACATTATTTACACGGTTAAGATTAAAAGAAAGTTCTGTTGCACAATGCATATAATTGCTCAATCATCTAACATACTCGGAAGGCAGTTTTAGAATGATATGCATATTCCATTACGTATGTCGGTGAATGCTTAAAAAGCATTCGTGATTCCTTATGGAATTGTGACATGTTGCAGTAACATACTTAATTAGCACACTTCAAGATATTCGAGGAAGATACAGTTAGTTACATCTTATTTTGTTGCTTATAATATACGTATATAGTTATATATATATTGAGTAGTTGTGAGTGTTTTTTATAGCGCTCGAAACATATTAGTATGTAATTAGTGAACCAAATCACAAACAAGGTGACTGACAAATGCTTTCCAAATTGATTTCAAATCATAATTAAATTTAGTTGCGTCACAAATAAAGTGATTATATGGAAGAGCAATTTAAGCTTCTTTGAATTTAACTGACATTTTGAATAACTAGTAACGTAAAACCGAGAATCTTTAAGTAAATTAAGTTTCATTATTTTTGCAATAGAATTTCTTATCAATAAATTGGATATTTAAAAATGTAAATTTTAGATCAGATGTTTCATTCTAATGGCACAATATTGAATACAACCAATTTTGTGGTAATCACATTGTAGCAAAATATGACTATACCATTTTGTAATGAGCTAATTTACATTTAAAAAATATAATATTGTAGCAGAATGTAAATCACAATAGCAGTGCTTATAGAGTATTCTATTTGCTTTACAACATTTTTTCGATTGAGACATAAATAGAGAAGTATAGAAAAAATAGTTGTAACACACGCATTTGCGCATTACCACAAGCAAGCCCTTTCATTAAACAAGAGTATTTTACATGTATTCCTCCTATTGCATATATTTTAGCGCTAACTTTTGTAAATACTACCTATATTTGCCCGATACAAGCAGCTTCCTGAACCCATCTGTTTAAAGAAAGTAGTGTCTACCACCTATTTCAGATAACTACTCTATTAAGTACTAATTCGATTACCAACCCTATATACAGTATGCGCATGGCATTTATCGAAATTGTTTATGTAGGTATATTACATTTACCAATTGTAGTATTTAAAGGTTATTTTCGATCGTTGATATTTAGTATTGATAATGGCTATCTTTGTTATGGCGATTATGCTGATACTACTATGGGGCATTTCTTTCGCCGTCAGGTGCAACTACGTGAACTAAAAAAGCGTTATTAGATGGTGGGTTAGAAATTTTGAGGCTACGAATACCACGCTTAATTAGAAGGCACAAAGGCGAAGTGCACAAGGGAACAGGGGTTTTGGATTATTGTCTCAAAAAATATCACCTGAGCATACCATAACAAGAATATCTGTGAGTTTTGAATCACATCCTTAGAATACCTGAATAGTATTTCCATAAATAGTTGGTGAATCAAACGTAGAAATTAAGAAAAGCATTGTGCACAATTCATTATTAATGAAATAAAACTAGGAATATTCCATCAATTACACTGGTCAACAGTGAAATTGCTTCTTAGGTGAAAGTACCCAATCCTGAATGAACTCAACGTGCTGAACACGAATATCACATTGAAAAAAGTTGATTGGCTCACGTTCAAGAGATATTGACGTTTTGTCCATTGTATAGATGCTATTGCATAATGTAATGCAATTTAGTGAGAAATTACGAAATTTTGCGTCATATTGCATCACCCCTTCATGCAAAGAAGTTAATGCAGCATTTACTGTAAGTTTCCATTGAGAGTGTTGCGAAATTGATTGCGCAATATCAAGCAATAGCTAATTATAGTTTATTTATAAATGGCCGACGTGACAGTTAACTCGTGCAATATCCGTTTACTCGCGCATATTTTTCGAAGCTCTAGCATACATAAGTGATTGCTATAGTGTAAAGTAACTAAACAGTAGCAATGCCTCGTAATTGTGTTAATAGTGCAAATAACTTCTGTTATATTTGCGGAGAAGTGACATTTGCTGCACAGAAAAAGAGCATCAGTGCAACAGTTAAGAAAGCGTATCATTTGTATTTTGGTTGCAAGATAGGCGACCAGGATAAAGACTGGGCCCCACACGTATGCTGCCGCACTTGTGCCGTAAATCTTTCACAGTGGCTTAATGGCAAAAGAAAGGCAATGCCATTTGCTGTGCCCATGATTTGGAGGGAGCCCACCAATCACGTTGACGACTGTTATTTCTGTATGGTACGACCAGCTTCTGGAGGCATCACCAAGAAGAAGAAGTGGACAGTTGAATACCCTAACATACCATCTGCTCTGCGACCTGTCTCTCATGGCGAAGGACTCCCAATTCCAGAACCTCCTACAGATTTTTCTATTAATTTAGACGATGAGGATGGCCATACGTCGGCGAGTTCTTCTCAACGTGGCAGTAAGGATGATGACTTTTCGTGCTTTGACGAAACATCTGCACCACATAAAATTACCCAGGATGAAATGAACGATCTTGTTCGCGATTTGGATCTGTCGAAAAGTAAAGCGGAGATACTGGCCTCAAGACTTCGACAGTGGAATCTTCTGGAACAGAATGTCCGAGTGACTTCATTTCGCACTCGCCATCAGCTCTTCGAATCTTTCTTTAAGAAAGAAGAAAGCCTTGTGTTCTGCTGCGATATTTATGGTCTACTACAAGCTCTCGGTATTGCACATGATCCCCACGAATGGCGGCTGTTTATAGACGCTTCAAAACTGAGCCTAAAGGCGGTTTTGTTGAATAATGGGAACCAGCTTCCATCCATACCTATTGCACATGCAGTCTACATGAAGGAGACTTACGGCAATCTAAAGCAGCTACTGGAGACGATTAACTACAGCAAGTATGGCTGGCAGATATGTTCTGACCTGAAGGTAGTATCTCTGTTGATGGGTTTGCAGCAGGGATATACAAAGTACTGCTGTTTTCTTTGTCTGTGGGACAGCAGAGCAATCGATTTGCACTACATCAAGAAAGACTGGCCTCCGAGAGCATTTTTTAAGCCTGGAGAAATGAATGTACAGCACCCACCATTGGCACAGCCACACAAAATCATCATTCCTCCTTTACACATCAAACTCGGTCTTGTCAAAAACTTGGTAAAAGCCATGGATAAGAATGGACCAGCATTCAAGTACCTGCATGACAAATTCCCTCGACTCAGTGAAGCCAAAATTAAAGAGGGCATCTTTGTGGGGCCTCAAATTAGACAGCTCTTCCGAGACCCCAAGTTTGAGGAACTTCTTCAAGGTAAAGAAAAACAGGTTTGGGATGCATTCTATCAAGTGGCAGCAAACTTCCTGGGGAATGACAAGGCAGAAAATTACAAGTGTCTGGTTGAGGATATGTTGGCTTTGTTTCATGAATTCGGCTGCAATATGTCCTTAAAGATCCACTTTCTTGATTCCCACTTAGATTTCTTTCCTGATAACTGCGGGCAGGTCAGCGATGAGCACGGCGAACGCTTTCATCAGGACATTGCCACCATGGAGCAACGGTACCAAGGCAAATGGTCTACGTCAATGCTAGCTGACTATTGTTGGACAATCAGTAGAGATGCTCCACAAGTCCACTACAAACGGCAGGCCAAAAGAAGTCGAAAGCCGGAAGCAGACTAATGTTTTCTTACCATGTATTATAATATTGACATAAGTACACTTTTTCTGAAATATGCGTAAATGTTTTCTTACCATGTATTATAATATTGACATAAGTACACTTTTTCTGAAATATGCGTAAATGTTTTCTTACCATGTATTATAATATTGACATAAGTACACTTTTTCTGAAATATGCGTAAATGTTTTCTTACCATGTATTATAATATTGACATAAGTACACTTTTTCTGAAATATGCGTACATATTACAGAAAACCCGTAGCCAATTCAGCTTTTTCTTAGTCATTTTCGTGTTCAGCACATTGAATTCATTATGAAATGACTATTTTCAGCTTGGAAGCATGAACTTTTCGAAAATTTGTTGCCAAGTGTTATCAAGGACCAGAATAACATAATCATGCAAAATTAGGCTACTACATAGGAAATATCAAAACAAATTCCTCGGAAAGTCAGCAGAATAACAATTATTATAGCTTCTATTTCTATTATTACGTTTACGTCCCTGGACGTGCATAAATATCTTTGTGAATGTAATAATTATTGTTTACACAATACTTGTATTCCTAATTTAGTGGCTATAGGATTGAATGTTTTGCTGTTTATCCCATTATGTATTAATTCTGGATAGAGAAGTCGTAAAATAGAATATCATTGTAACGTTATGAATTTATTAAGAGATACAATTAAGAATTTATAATTAAATTTTATAATACGTAGTGTCCCCCATGAGGTATATTTATATTTAACACGAGAAAAGGCATTAGTAGAAGGAGGTGTACGTACAGAATTTTCTTCAAGAAAAACAAATAAAAGAATATATTTTTAATTAAAAACAAGAGCATGCGGAGAATGAGCAAAACTACATCTTAAAATTGATGTATTCATTATTTAGTTTTCTTTTATTTTTGTGTAAGCTGGCACTAGTAACTTCGGAAATTCGATATTAATACAAAAATTCACGCGAACTGAAGGAAAAACTAAATAAAACAAACGCCTGCATATCTCGACGGGTACATTACCGAAGTAATTTCAAAGTTATTCCTCTGTTTATGAATGCTCAAGTAGCAAGAGTGAGGCCGTGATCAAGATACCGACTGGTATTAAGAATTACTCCGCCGACACGATGAAGAAGCAAATTCAGACGCCCGAGTCTGGCTACTAATAGAATGCAGGACATTCTTGGATGATCATCTGCGGAATCATGAACACGAGAGAAGACTCCGTCTTGTCCCCTGTTATTTAAATTTGCGTTTACTGCCACTAATAAACTAAAAACAAATTACGTTGTCGACTGCGAATGTTGTGGTTAATATTGCTTAAGTTACTACGGTCTCTAATTTAATTAATAATGTCTGTTAATTGGTACACCGAACACTATCAGACGTTCATGACCCGTTTTGTCCAACTTTTTAATTGTAATTAACAATAATTGGAGAGAACAGAAATGTACTTTATGCTTGATGGGTATTACAAATAGGATTCAACCTCTCTGAGAGTCGTGTATATAAGAGTACAGCATATATGTAATGGAAATATGCTTTAAGTCAAATTAACTGATAATGGCATATAACCATTGCTTAGGCCTTCAAAAACCTTTGTAAATTATTACTTGAGGAATCTATGAGGTACTAGCAATGAGCACAGAGATCGACTGAAACAACAAAACTTTTATTTAATATTACTTTATCACAATACATGCAAAAGTTCCAAATACCAAAATCAAATAAATATTCGGATTACCTACTTTTATGAATGTTTAACACTGTGCATTTAGTCAGTATGAACATGAAAACTAAAAACAAACAAAAAAGCTCCAGTGAGGTTCTGTAAACAGTTTTATGGAATGTCTGCTTAAGTTTTATGAATATATGTCACAATAGTAATTATATTTCTACTTGCTTCTTCTGCATCGATTTACAATGTTTTAGTTAATTTTAAATTAACTCAATGTCTATATTACTTTCTTTTTATAGTACCCTAATAAATAATAGCTACAAAACTAGTACAATCTTTCTCGAGATTGACCAGATTGTCAGTGAAAGCTCTAGACTGGAAGTAGTAGTTTACTTCAGTGATTAAATCAATTTTACTAATATCTCGTTTAATTGCTGAGCTTATACAAATCTGTAAGGAATTCAAAAGTACTCAGAAGTGAATTTGAGAACAATTAGATACAAACAATGTTTCTCCATTTTCACCGGAAGTAAGTTTTTTAGTCTTATCGAAAAACACTTTTTTTTTTTTACAAATGCTTTCAATTCATGCTATATAGACAGATATATTGAGAGTATAAAAGAATTTAACGCTGTATTTTGAATGTTTGCGAAAAAAATTCGGACTGGAAGTACCACTTTTACACTTATTTAATAGCAGTTCTTGCAAATATGCCGCAGATTTAGCATACTATACAGATATATTACTGTAAATTATTTACATTTGAAATATTTTTTACGTAAACAAATTAAAAAAAAGCTAATGGGAAGTGTGTAACGCTTAATTTAAAACAACTTTTTTTTATAATACATACTCAGATTAACTAATATTTTATTTTAAAACGTAGGAATCATTATAGAATAATATTTACCTTGTTCAAGTTGTACAAGAATTTGAAATAGGAAACAATGTAATAGGTTTATTTTGCTGACTATAATTTATTCTAATATACAATTCACCTACAAGAAAAGCAAATATTTTTTATCTTGGTTTATAGTTTCCCTATGAGATAGCAGGTACTTAGCAGGTGCACAGAGTACATCCGTCCAATTATGTATATATGAATTAAACTAAAAATACCTCTTTTACTTTTTTTTAAAAGTGCTTTATCATTCTGTGTTCCATGGAATTTCATACTACTCCCGTCTGCACATCGAAGCCATAATAATACTCTGAATGTTTCTTGTGAGAACAATATAATAAAAATAATATTTGCTTTATTAAATATATGTCAATTTCTATTCTATTCTATCGAAAAATATCAAAATTATTATTTAAAAATTCAATGAGGTTAATAGTGTTTGATATATCCTATAATTTGTTTCAACTTTATTGAAAAAAGTATAGGTCCTATGAGAATTGCTAATTTAAACATCTCCATATTACTTATTAATTTATGAAATTGTTTATAGTAATATTAGGATTCCCATGTCATAAATACCCAGGGGATATCACCTGAAGCTTAAGTTTGCATATATTTCATTTTATTGTCACATACTCTAAATTGAAGTGACTATGTAACTAATGAATACAGTTAAACATATTATAAAAGATATTGTCATAACTGGTAAATCTGAAAGCTCAAAAAAACGCGATAGAAGTAATTTATATTTGTTGACGCCAAAGATCCATTTTCCAAAAAGCATCCAAAACAGTATTGGATGATCTAATCAACTATAAAATTCTAACATAAAAACATCTGATATTCTGCATACATATACAATAACACAGACTGGCATTTGGAGGTTGCAAAAAACATGGTAAAATTCGTTTCAATATGCTACAGAAATACTTGGTAGTACAGCAGAATATTCTCATCCTGTACTCAATATTATAATTTTAATTATGTATGCACTCTATTAATAAAAATAATAATAGGTTGAATTAAGTTGTTACAAGAATTTGACAAAGACAGCAAAGGAAGGGACCTATATTAAAAAAAAGATGGAGTAGGTTGATACTGTGCTATGGTCGTAGTGAAATGGGATATATTCATGAGCATTTTTGCGACAATTAGAATGGAAACACATGAAAAAAATCGAAAGGACATATATCGAAAAGTGGAGTAACAAGTTAACCAAAGATTAATTACTAATCTAAATGATTAGGATTCTAACCGAGTGGTTATAATCAGATGACGAATAATAATTTTAATAATTATATGTGAAGTATTAATATGATTGTGCTTCTTATTTTGTGATTTCAAATTTCGTTGGTGAATAAAATAAAATTTATCAGTACTAAATTAAAATGAGTTCACGTTTATCTTCTTAATAAACCTGTGAGTAATTGTTTCATATTTCTAAAAGTATAAAAGTATTTGCATTTGTAAATTTTATCAGTGCTTGTACTACAGGATAAAAAAATACATACAAATTTAATAAATCGGAGAATGCGCACCACACGAATTTCTTATAGGTATATTCGTAAAAGTTGTTACGATCTTAATTTTAATTCTTTTATATAAGAATTACTGCAATTACTCCAGATTTTGACTATTTTAGATTCTTGCAAATTCATCCAAACTTAGTAGTTGACAAGATATTAATAAAGTTTCAATTTTTTACTAAAGTAAAGTACTACTTAAAGTCTAAGATTTGCCCGATAATCTAACCGGATTTTAAGCGGATGATTATATTTTAAAATATAAAGTTTGGTATTGACAGCCTTAAAAATTTGACCGCTATCGTAGTCACACACAGACGTACGGGCACACAAAGAGACAGCCACGCATGTTTGTCAAAAACTAAGTTTTCCTTATGAGAGAACGACGAAGAGTGAATATCTGCAAAAAATCTCGAGCTAAAAAATGTTGATCATCACTATACTTCCTTATTCTACGTATGAGAAAGAAAAAAGACAACAGAAAAAAATAGAGTTAAATTCAAATAGTGTTTGACGGCAAATTGGTAGACATTTCTGCTAACCTTAATATTGTAAAACTTTTAAATTCAATAAAAACGTGTTACATGAAAAATATCTTCATAAACGAAGGCTTATAATATAGCTATAAGAGCTCATTTAATGTTGAAACAAAATATGATTTATATTATAGTATAACGGTATAATCTATGATAAATACACGACACAAAGCGAGCACCTTTCGCCTCTGCTCCAAAGTCACCTGTCGAAGTATATTAAAAAATAATGCATTGAGTCTGAATATCAGTATACGTCCATCGTTTACTTACCACACACTATACAGGCTGTCCAGAAACTCTCCTGACAAACGAAGACCGGAGATTGCTCAGATAATTTTAAGACAATTTAACCCAATTCACCCTAGTCCGAAAATGCTTCCTAAGGGAGCTAGAGCTCTTTGAAGATGGCGCCTTGTAATTAGTTTTTTTTAATATCTCCCGAACGCTTCTATTTAGAAAAACAAAAACTGGTACGCTTATTTATCCTCTAGAGATGAATCGATTCCATCAATTGCGAATTTCTAGTAGCGGTCATAGGCGTCCGTTTTGGGTAGGTTAACGGTTATTTTAACGCATAGCTTTTTTGTCTTTAACTTTTAAGCATTTGTGACACTAGATTACTAAATTTTCAGGTATTCTAGTACTAAAAGGTACTCTTACTTTAAGTCGGTAGGATACACTGTTTTCTAGAAGAACCGATTTGAAAATTTTTCGTTTTTTCGTCATTAAAATTCAATTTATTATTTTTTGCACTAGTTCGCTCTTAACTGCCAACAGAAATAAAACCTACGTTTTTAATTGTCAAATTGTTGTCAGTTCGCGAAGTTTATCTTTATTTTTTTACTTTGTAGCATTCAAACACAACGATTTCAATTTAAAAAAAAAATGGTTTTTACTAAGGAAGAATACGCCAATATGCATTTAGTTTATGGCGAAATGAGGTGTAACGCCCGAGCAGCGCAACGTAGATACGCTGAAAAATTTCCCAAGCGTCAGCATCCCACTCACTCAACATTTACAGCTCTTCATCAACGATTAAGAGAAACAGGTTCAGTGGTCCCAAAAAAAAAAAATTAAACAGAGACATAATGATGTAACAGCAGAACATGAAGATGTTATTTTAATGCAAGTTGAGGAAAATCCAGAAATTAGCGTTCGAAGACTATCTGCCATGTACCCCACAATTTCAAAATCTTCCGTAGGAAATATCTTACACAAAGAAAATTTATATCCTTTTCATTTTACAAAGGTGCAAGTACTGCTAGAAGGAGATTTTCCTGCTCGTGTAGAATTCGCTAGATGGTTACAAAATCAGATAAATCAAGATTAAGATTTTTTCAGGTACATTTTGTGTGGTGACGAGGCTTCATTCTCAAAAAATGGAATTTTTAATGTACATAATGCACACTATTATTCGTACGTTGGTGACAATCCCCACGTTGTTCAAGAATTTAAGCATCAGCATAGGTTTAGCATAAACGTCTGGATTGGAGTAGTTGACGATTATCTACTTTGACCTGTGGAATTACCTGCTCGTTTAAATGGTGTTGATTACTTACATTTCCTGCAAAATATTTTACTTGATTTGTTAGATGAGGTGCGTTTAAATATTCGGCAAAACTTATGATTTCTACAGGACGGCTGTCCGGCCCACTTTAGCAGGAATGTACGAGACTTTCTAGATAATACTACGAAGACCATTGGATTGGAAGAGGCGGTCCAGTTGCTTGGCCAGCAAGGTCACCGGATTTGAATCCTTGCGATTATTGTGTTTGGGGATACATAAAAGCATTTGTTTATTCCGTTCCGATACAAAATCGTGCACAACTCTGGCTAAGGATACAAGATGCTTGCAACGAATTTAGAAATAACTTTGGAATTTTTGCAAGAATTCGGCGTTCTCTAAGCAAAAGGGTACATTTATGCATAGAGACTAATGATCATCACATCGAGCATCTTTTCTAACTATCTACCTTTGATACTTGTTCTTTTTTTGTTAGTTTCGTTCCAATGTAATAAATACTTTGTTTTTAAAAACCATCAGCTAAAATTTTGTTTCAAATTGATTTTTGCTTCTTTTCCCAAACTTTTTTTACGAATTGTGTGCTGCATTTATTGAAACAAAAGATGATTTATTAAATTAATTTTGATCCATGCCTTGATAGTCCTAGCCACCTTCGTCGCTAAAAATAAGTAGGTACATAATAAATTGAATTTTAATGACGAAAAAACGAAAAATTTTCAAATCGATTTTTCTAGAAAACGGTGTATCCTACCGACTTAAAGTAAGAGTACCTTTTAGTACTAGAATATCTGAAAATTTAATAATCTACTGTCATAAATGCTTAAAAGTTAAAGACAAAAAAGTTATGCGTTAAAATAACAATTTACCTACCCAAAACGGACGCCTATGACCGGCGCTAGAAATTCGCAATTGATGGAATCGATTCATCTCTGGAGGATAAATAAGCATACTAGTTTTTGTTTTTCTAAATAGAAGCGTTCGGGAGATATTAAAAAAAAACTAATTACAAGGCGCCATCTTCAAAGAGCTCTAGCTCCCTTAGGAAGCATTTTCGGACTAGGGTGAATTGGGTTAAATTGTCTTAAAATTATCTGAGGAATCTCCGGTCTGCGTTTGTCAGGAGAGTTTCTGGACACCCTGTATATTATTTTAGTGCTTAATGTTCAATTTTATTATTACATATTAAAGTAAACAGGAAGTTTTTAATATAGGCATATATAAACAAAAATGTAACTGAAGTTAAATTAAACGTACATTCAAAAATTTTACTTTCAAACGTGCTGGACATATCTCTCAAGAAAATGATTAAATGTAATCTTACCGACATCGGACCCATGCAACCAAGAACCTCCCAATATAGTGACATACCTGGAAAAAAAATGTATCTTTAATACCCTCAATAAATCATAAAGTTCCACAAATATTTAAAGGCAATGTTCAGGTAAATGCCCTCTTAAAATAGGTCGTTGACATGTCATGCTTCCCTTATGTCTTACCTCCAAGTTGAACTGTGAATACTTATACCGAACGTTTATATAGTACATTTCTTATACATAAATAATGTAACACTCTTTATGTTTACTTAGTTGTAAAAAGGTATTAAAAGATTATAATATTTCTAAAAGAACGCAGTTTTGCATTCACCTTCAAAAATGTACAGAGCAAATATATTTTTACTTCGTACTGCAAGTAAATACAATATTTGAAATAAATAATTAGAAGCCTTCACCAAATTTAAAAAGGTGTGTTGTTATGTCTATCTCAATCTAGATATTTACATTAGAAACAACGTGCCCCTCAGTAATGAGAACTTTCTTCATGGAATACATACCGTTAAAGTATGCATCAATAAATTATATCTAAGATACTCATTAAATTTGGTAAATTGTTTTAAAAGTTAGTACTACATACTAACTTTCTTTTCTGTTCCTAACTCGATATATTGCAAAGAGAACATATAAAAGATAGAGAATGAATAAGTAGATCGACATCGTTTCAAAAGAATTGTCAAAACGCATTTTAATGTTCATGAGAAATTTCTAAACATTAAGACCAACGCTGCTGTGCCTTGGAAAGGTATAGTATTATATGCATTTAGTCTGGACATCGCTCTTTACGGACCTTGCTTAGACCTCTTAGAAGTATAGACTGTTTAATATAACTATTGGAGTTCATTAACTTGTATAATATCATAACAATAAAGAAATTAAACACGGATCAATTTGGTTTTTTGTAACCAAAAATAGTTTTTCAGAAAACCACATTTGTAGAGCACGACCAGTAATTATAGACTAATAACTCCGCCACCTCCTTAATCTGCTTTATATGAGACACCGTTTTCATTAATTATATTTTCTATCTGTCATAAAGACCATTTTCGTTCCTGCCTTAAAAATTGTCTTTTGCCTCGCAATTTATCCACGATGTGGTGAATCAGATAACTTCCTGACCTACACACCTATTATACTATTTAAATATTCATTATTCACCTTCTTCATTGTTTATTTTCTTGTCTATGACTTTTGTGGGATTCCCTAAATAATTTCTAGCAAGGGTTTTGTTATTCAATAGTACATTACTAAAAGATTATCGACAGAACATTCGACAACATACTGAGAACAGACATAAACATATGATGAAAGATATAGGACGAAAAAAAGGCCAGAGATAAATAATTGTATATAACAAGATATAAAATAGAGAAGTATTATCAAACTCTTTTTCTACTTTATCCACTCTATATCCTTAGATTCTGGGTCATTTACCATAAACTAAGCTTAAAACCCCAGCTTATTCATTGAAGAAATTTTCTAGACCTTTCTATAGCGTTTTCCGAAAGAGTAAAGTGGAGACCTAATCTTTTCAGTAGTGGGGAATTTAACAACTAATGCTGAATTATTTTATACTGTGATGTCAACATGAACTAATTAGGATTAATGTAACAAAATATTTCTTTCATCTCTTCCTGATAGTTAACTTTGATGTTCCATAAATTAGAGGAAAGGCGTAAAATTTTGATTCTTTCAAAAGTAATAATTATAGAACAGATGCTATAGATGGTTTGGTGCTCTTATAAGTGTGGCAAGCAATAGAATTTTTTTTAGATGATTCAAAAGTATTATAATTTACAGCACTAAAACTAATATCTTGCACTCATACATAAGAAATATTTCTGTAAAAACTTCTTACAAATAATATTAAAAGTATTTATTATAAATTATAATAAACATATACCTATACATATTCATATACAACCTGAAAATATCCATATCATAAAATTACATAACATCACGACGTAATATTTTAAACTCAAAAAATATTTACTAACAAGAAACTAAAGTTTGTTTACTTCAGAAACATGTAACAGAAATGCTCCAAATAATCGCAGACTGTATCCGACCCATAAATGTGATTGTTCAATTTAGGTCATATTTATATTAAAGGAAAGCCAATTACTTAACATTGCTTAATATAGAATTCAACACTTGAATGTTCTATGTGTTTCATAAAACTGTATGACGATATATCCTGTTTATGCATATTAAAAATATCTTATTGTTTGACCAGTATAAGTCATCTTTCCTACAAAATTCTTATCACGTTTTTAAATAAGTTTTGCTAGTAAATGAATGGGATTTACGCCGAGCGCATATTTGATAAATGCAACAATTGAAAAGAGTGGATACGTCTGATATAAGAACGAGATTTTACGCCCACCTCTCATCAAAATTTTGCTTCGTTAACTGTTTAAGATATATATATATATTCATTTAAATACATCTATACATACATATATCACTGTCATTCGTAATTTAAAATCTGACCAAATAAATTTCATAGTCATTGCCCTAAATTCAGATTCCAATTGTATTCGTTAAATGCTATTTGAACATTAATAAACATTATAATACATACGCAGTGACCTTAGCGTCCGTATTAATTCTCATATTTAGTTTACTATTGTGCACATTTTCGTGTTCAATGCGATGTTACTTATGATGCTATACTTCATAGCACCCCATGCCTTTTTTCAGTAGCGGAAATTACAAGGTGCAGCAGGGTCTGCTTTAAACTTCTTTGTTGGTGCTGAAATTAAATGCTTACGTAGTAGTAGTAGTAGTTTGTTTCGCCATCAAAAAAACTTACATGGCATGTCAGGTACAAAATAGTGTAAAAATAAAATTCAGAAAAAAAGAAAACTTCCGAATAACTAATTACAGTAACATGAATACACATATCATACGAATACAATAAAAAAAACTGTACACAATAATAAGTCAACACAAGTAACATGAATGCACAGAGGCATCACCTGAAGTCGTGCGACAGATATTCCTCAACATCGTAGAAAACATTAGTCAATAAAAAACGCCTAATTGTTTTACTAAACTTGTTCACACTTAACTCCTTAACAAAGTTTGGTATTTTGTTGTAAAGCTTCACACTCCAATAACTGAACGATTGCTGCGTCTGCTTCAATCCGTGGCGCGCTGTCACTAATTCATCCTTACTTCTAGTATGGTAACTGTGATTATCGGAATTTCTCATAAACTGGGTTTTATTTGTACGTATATACTTTACACAAGGCATTATATATACGTTAATAATAGTCATAACCCCCTCCTCAGCAAAAACACCCCTGCAGCTGTCACATGGTCGCAACCCGCGCCGAGCCCGCATAGCACGCTTCTGCAGCAAAAGGACACGCCCCAGCTCCGACGATGTACCCCATATCACTATCGGATACGATGCTATGCTGTGGAAGTTCGAGTAGTACGCCAATTTAGCAGCTTCATGAGTTACCAGTTGTTTGATCCTCCTTATTGCATATACAGCAGTACTCAACCTCAAGAGATGAGTTGTTACATGTTCAGACCACGTAAGTCTGCTATCCATTATGACCCCCAGAAGATTTAGCGTTTCACCCTGCGTGGCTGATGAAAAAGTAAGTGTTTGTGTTTTTTCCCCGTTTAGTTTTAGCTTATTTGCATCACACCAGGTTTTTATTTGAAGTATTATGCGATCCCGCTCACACACCATATCACTACCCCCTTTCCTCAATACGAAGGAGGTATCATCTGCTTACAAGCATACTTTGGCATCAACATTTTCCGCAGTATCATTTATATATATTATAAACAGTATTGGGCCAAGAATAGACCCCTGGGGTACTCCACTGTTGACTGATTCTCTCCTCTATATCTCATGGTTCCATTTTACTGCCTGCTGTCTATCTTCAAGATAAGACCTAAACAGTTTGAGTGCGATACCTCGCACCCCATAGTAATCCAATTTCTGCAGCAGCAGTCCATGCGACATCGAGTCAAATGCCTTGCTAAGATTACAGGCCACTATTTCCGGGGTTTCATAATTATCTCTAGCATCCATTATATGACTCAAAGTTCCTAGCATCGCTGTTATTGTGGACCTTCCAGATCTGTAGCCATGCTGTAATGGACTAAAAATATTCTGTTTTTCGAGAAATGAAACCAATCTCGTGCGTATTACCATTTCCATAACCTTTGATATAGTTGGGAGAACAGATATGGGCCTATAATTTATCACTTTCTCCTTTTTTATATACAGGTGTAATTTTAGCAAGTTTCAATTGCTTTGGAAAGATTCCTTCTTTCAAGCAGCAGTTTATTATATATGTTAGTGGTTCTGCAATTTCCCTTGTTATTTCCTTTAACAAGGATACACTCATACCATATATATCTTTCGATTTTTTAATTTTTAAAGTTTTGATGATGTTGATCACTTCCTCAACATCAACATGTCCAATATAACACGAATCAACTGGCGATATGTTAGTATTCTTGAGCAGTTCGTTTCGTCGGCGATAATTTACTGAGTGGTTAAAAATAATGACACCAAGTTTCGACACAAGTTTATATTGACAACAGAAAGTCATAATGAATTTGAGCTAACTCCGAGTGTACTGCAAAGTGCTTGCAATGAGGTTATTGGAAGCACTTTTTGGTTCTCAAGCAGGAAATGCTGTTCACCCGTTTCCACTCTAAAACGTTTCACACTTTACACTTAGATACGCAGTACATGCCTTTCGATACATCGTTTGTATCCCTGTATGAATTTGCAATGTTTGCAAATCTACAGCACACAAAAATTGCATGATCGCATGCTGATCATACTCGAACAGATTATTGACAATATATGACATTTTAAATTCTCATTGCTTGGTATCGCTATGTTATGACGACAGATACAAATAATACTAATGTTGTACGACATCAGTTGAGTATTTATAATTGTTTCCAAGACTAACCCTACCAAAAATAAGGTTAAATTGAAGATTTGTCGTAACAAGATATTGTGAGTAACGCTATTAAAATCTTTAATGCAGTCAATAGGTTATTCAACTATCCAAATAGGGATAAATAAACCTTAAAATATATATTTTTATGTGTTCATGTAACCGATTTGGCGTTAAACATAGAGTTTATAAGATTAGCAGCAATCGTTGAAAAGAATTGTTATTATTTGCGCATGACTTCGGGGATAGCAAATAAATTGAAATATGGAAAACAAATGCTAGTTTCTGAAAATAATTTAACGGGAAAACGTCTTGTTCGTTTTCTTTTTCTTGATGTACCTTGCCACTAATTGAACGTTGGATATCATAGTGGGTGTGTATCTTGTTGTTGACCATTTAAAACAATGACATTATTGATTAATTGTATCAATCACATATGTTACCATGGTTCCACTTTTTGACATTGGTTTCTTGTTCCGTTTTTTACAAGAAATTTTCGGATTTCGGAAAACAGCTTTTTGACTATTATTTTATTAATTATCTCAAGGTCTTCAGTTACGCTTTGTAACATGCCTTTATTAGATATTCTATATCCAAACATAGTCGAGATATTCCGAGGCATACAAAATGTAAAACGATTCTAATTTTCTTTATAGCGGGTGTTCAACTTTCAACCCTTACGTATAACAATATTGCAAGCAGCTGTTGGTTAATCTATATAAAAATTTATGTGCTTAAACACACCCCAGTAGCTGTTGACTAGTATCTAATATTGGTTGCTATCTAGATTAGAATATTTTAAGCTGTTTCTATTATTACTTGCCATAATTGTTTTTTCCAGTAGTGGCTTTTACAAACGTATCGGCGTGTCTGTGAAGCCGTATGTCTCAATCACCATTATAGGGGTTAAACGGTTAAAATCAGTACCGAACTTTACAATTAAATATATAATCTTTCTCTCAAAATATGATTAGATTTTCAGTTAAATCGATATAAAGAGAAGAGCGGTATTTCAGTTCAGTAAAGAAATCTAACCAATATCCCGTCATCTACCAAATTTAGACAAATATCTAAAGAATACAAAAGCTACTACGAAGTGAATTTGAGAATAACCTTACAAATGTTTCAAATTCTTACCGGACGTTGGTTCATTACTCTTATCGAGAAACGGTTTTTTTGCCAATATCACACAAATAATACATTTAAATTAGATTAGTTAATAGTATAATAGTAGGGAAATATTTAAAACTTAATTTGGATTTACTTTTGTACAAGAAAACTTTCAAAATTTTGAACCAGAAGTATCTCTTTCACTTTCATTGAAAAGCAGTTTATTGCTAATACTCGTATCTCGGAAATTATGAATTCTATACACATTATATCAGTAGAGTATAAAAGGTTTACAGCATTACTCATTTTTTGAGATTGACAAGAATACTCAAAATAAAATCACATTATTTCACTTATAACGCTTTTTACTTTCTTATACGTAGTATAAGAAAGTATTGTGATGATGAAAATTTTCGACCTCGAGATTTTTGCATTTTTGCCACGTTTTGAAGTCCCCTGATACCGAAAAAGTGGTTTTTAAAAAATGTCTCTCTGTGTGTCTGTCTGTCTGTCTGTCAAACCGCTGTAGATATCAATTCCAAATGTTGCATTTACGTGTATAATCTCCCTCTTGAGATCTGATTAGTTTTTCAGTAAAATCGGTAGACCGGAAGTAGCAGTTTACTTCAGTGAAAATTCGAATTTTGACAATATTTCGTCAATTACTAAGTTCAAACAAACTAATAAAGAATTGAAATGTACTCGAAATTAAATTTGAGACAAATTATCTTAAAAAAGTTTTTCGAAATCGGAAGTAGGTCTTTTACTCTTATCGAAAATCAGTTTTTTGCGAATATCTCGCAAGTCATGCTTTCTAGGCAGGTACATTACGAGTATAAAAGTATTTAGATTATAATTTTAAATATCTTTTGTATAAAAAAAAATTTCAAAATTCGGACCGAAAGTACCACTTTTACTCTTATCGAATAGCGATTTTTTGTAGATATGTCGTAAATTATGCATTCTATATATATTTATTAAGAGTACAAAAGTATTTAGAGTTGAATTTTCAATATTTTTTGTATATTTGAAATTTCAAAATTCGGACCGGAAGTGGCACTTTTACTCTTAGCGAGTAGCACTTTTTTTCGAATATCTTGCAAAGTATGCATTCTATAGCGATTTATTAAGAGAATGAAAGTACTTAGAATAGGATTTTGAATAAGTTTTGTATAAAAAAATTCTTAAAATTGTATATGTAGTTTGAAACGCTCATACGTATAAGAAAGTCGTGTGGTGGCCACCCCTCATTCTTAGTTTTGCTTTAATAATAAGTCGCTGCCACAGAAAAGCAATAATATTTACGAATAGTAGAAATATTACGGAAGCCAATCGAAATATTCCGAAATAAATAATCAAAAGTTACCAATATTTAAAAACAATAGAAATTCCACAAGTGTCCTGTCTCGTTCAAATCAAACTTCTGTATGTAAAGTAAACATACACAGATGTGTATTTCATACATTTGTATCCTCCAGCATATGCAGTGATTTATATGCATCTGTCCATGTAAACCACCGCATCTGTCTAGAGATCGTTAACATGTTAACTGTACATTTTGTTATTTCCTTAATTTTATCCTACTTCTGGGGAGTACGGTTTTTACTAAATGGCAAGATTACAACACATTGTTCACAGAAAATAGATATAAATTAGGAGTCGTGTTGCATCAGTCAGCATACAAAGCCGACTATACACAGTACAGCGTTGCCATATTCAAACTAGATAAAGAAAATATATAAAAATGCTATGATTAGACATTTTCTCTTTAATTATAAACATGCTTTTCCATATACAAATATTTTTAATTGATAAATATTACAAATATTGTGTTATTGGTATGTTTAACTAATATCTGATCAGAAAATTGGTATTTCAAACTCTTATCAAAATTATTGAAATTCATATTATGGAAGTTTTGGACTTGCCGCAACTTAATATTGTTTGGATCTATAAGAAATACCTATTATTTGCTTAGTTTTAGACATTCCATATTCATATAAATCTCTCAAATTTTTGATGAGAACATTTAATATAGAAATCGAAGGAAATTAAATTTATAGAACTCATTTAGAGATATGTTTTGTACCATTTTTGATACCACTACCTTCACGTCAAAATATATGAAATGTGCGCGTTTCTGTATTGACTATTATTTATGTGGATTTTCTTAAGACAATCATCGGTTAATAAAACATTCCAATATCGAATTCATAAACTAATAGTATCAATGTTTTACTTTTATTGTTCTTATACCCATTTTGTAACCTAATTTGTTAAGTAACTAAAATTTGTTAGATTGAGGAAACATGCTCAAACTATAATTTACTAATTCTCATTCTTAATGTAAAAATCTGAACTTCCTAACCAAGTCATTTCCTAATATTGATTTTTGATAAATAATTTAAAACGAATAAATTATGTATATTTTTTAACAAAAATTTAACCGTATTAAAGGTCTAGGTATTGTCATTGACCCTTCCTTGAGTTTTATGCCACATACTGTAAACATTTGTCTTTCCGCTTCCAAAACTTTGCCAGAGCAAATTCCCTTTTACACTCTCCACGTAGAGTTATGTATTTTAATGACATTCTTTATAATTTCATGATAGCAATTTTCTTATATATCCACATATTGTTCTATTTTTATTTATTCATACTTTTGTATTTGTATGGTTCTTGTATTCATAACTGTATGTATTGTTTTTTGCTATTCCTGGGAAACCGTTGTTCATTAAATTATATGATTATTATTATTATTACTATATGTCGAAATAAATGAAGCCTAATTCCTAAAATTAAATAAACTTTATGCAGATTAAGTTTGACTATAGCAGTGATTCTCAACCACTGTGCCGCGGCACTTTTGTGTGCCGCGAGATTCTAAAAGTGTGCCGCAATAGTATTAAATAATATGATTTAAAAAGAGAAATCCTTTTAACAGAAATAGATATTTAAATCCATATTTTTTTTTAAATTATTACATTATTTGTGTTCCTTCTTATTCCCCTATTCTGTAACTTTTTCGTTAAGCATTTTCGAACGCATTGTACCTAAAAATCGTTACGGTCGAACTTTCGTATTCTGTAAGTTTCGAAGCGTACCGATGTCGTACGAAATTTGAAAACCCTCGGTAACTTACGTTCGTAACGTAACGAAAGCAAATAGGCATTCGTTACGAGAGTTGTGTTGTGTGTTTTATATGTGCCTCAAGTCGACTCACACTTGTCACTAGTATGTGCAAAAACAGGTTGTTTTAATGACAGTGGGGATTCCTAACGCGTTGCATAGTAGTTACTGCACATTTTCTTTCGTTAAAATTGCTTGCAGTTTAAATTTATAAAATTATATAAACATATTGGCTTTGCAGTATTGTATTCTCAAACTTGAATAAATCGTATTTAAAGGTAATATTTGATTCGGCTTTTTTTAATAATGTTTCGACAATATTATTTTTATTTTAACAGAACCTTCTGAAAATGGATAAATGGTTAAAAGAAGAAAGCTTAACGATGATAATAGTGATAATGATAACGTTAGCGACCAAGTTAATGAGCCCACGCCCGGTACAAGTAGAGATACTTCTTGCTCCAAAAAATACGTTCATTCATCGGAAATACAATGATGATTTTTTGAAATTTGGATTTACCTCTACAATGGAAAATGACAAAGTTGTTCCCGAGTGTGCGATATGTGGTTGTAAATTATCAAATAGTGCTATGGTTCCGAACAAACTCCAACGTCACTTGGTGACTAATCATCCTTCGCTTTCAACAAAAGATAAAAGCTACTTTCAAAGGTCTTTATCTTCAAAATCCAAGCAAGTAAAAGTTTTTGAAAAACAAATCGGTGTGTCTGAAAAGGCTCAAGTAGCTTCTTACGCAGCTTGTCGCAAAATTGTAAAAATAATGATTGGTGGATCAGCAGATATTGATATTTGTAAAATACCACTTTCGAATGACACAATCCATCGCAGAATTAAAGATATGTCGCAAAATATTGAGCAAAATACTGCAAAAAGTCTTGCAAATTAAAATTTTGCTCCACAAATCGACGAAACAACAGATATTACAGGAAAAGCTCAATTAATTGCATTCGTTAGATTTATTCACGAAAATGATATAATTAATCAATTTTTATGTTGCCGAGAGTTACCTGATTTTACAACTAGCGAACATATTTTTGATGTAATTAGTTCATATTTAGAAGAAATTAAAGTTTCATGGAAGTCATGTATTGGCATTTGTATAGATGGTGCTCCAGCTAGGCCTGACATCTAAAAGGATTTGTAGAGCATGTTAAAGAACTGAATGGGGATATATTAGTTAACCATTGTTTTTTGCATCGAGAACCACTTGTTACAAAATATTTGCCATCAGAATTGAAAATAGTTCTGGAACAATGTGTTAAAATGATTAATTATATAAAATCAAGACCATTAAAAAGTTGCTTATTTAGTAAATTATGCCAAGCTATGGAAGCCAAGTACGAATCCTTGTTGCTGCATACGGAAGTAAGGTGGTTGTCCAGAGGAAAAATTTTATATCGTGTGCTGGAATTAAAAGACGAAATGAATATGTTTTTTGAACAAGATAAAAATTATGATTTTGTTCATTTGTTGGAAGGTAAAATATGGTGTACTAAATTGACTTACTTATCAGACATTTTTGTTATTTTTAATAACATAAATTCAAGTATACAAGGGCCTAATGAAAATATCTTAAACTCAACCGATAAGCTGGTGGGATTCCAAAAACAAATAACTTTATGGAAGAATAAAGCTCAGCAAGGCAATTTAGAAAAGTTTGAGTCAGTTCCAAAAGACTGTTATAAAACTATTGAATTAATTGTTATTGACCATTTGACAACATTAGAGGACAGATTAATTCATTATTTCCCAAAATTAGATATAAAGAAATTTGATTGGGTTCGTAATCCATTTCTCATAAAGGATACTTCTGTATTTGACTAAACTTTGAATGAAGAGGAAGAACTCATTTTGCTTTCCAATAATCGAGATTTAATTTTAAAATATTCAGAAGAATCAATTAATTCATTTTGGATTAACATTAGATGCAATTATCCAATGATAGCCAAGAAAGCTTTAAACATATTATTACAATTTTTTACATCTTATTTGTGTGAATTCGTATTTTCAGCATTAAGCAACATTAAAACTAAAAATAGAGCACGAGTGTTAAATGTAGAAGACGATATGAGAGTAGCATTGTCATTTTTACGACCAAATATAAATGGAAATATCAAAAAACATCAATATTTTTGTAGTACATATTATTTTATTTCGCACATTTAAAATTATTATCATAAACTATTTTACGCAGTTTGTTATAGGTAAGTAAATAATTTTTTAACAAAAAAAAGGTTGAGAATCACTGGACTATAGCAATACAGGGCATTTGTATAACAAATTTAATATGCCTGTATGTGCGTGTTTGCTTGTTTCGCTTGTACGAGTCGATAGACCGCGTCTTAAGATATTCGTGGGAGTATCGATAACATGAATCGATATTGAAGCCCTTCTTTTGATTAGTAAGGATAATTAATTATTAAATGAAAAAGTTAAATCAACAGCTCTAGTAAAATTTTATTAATTATTTCACCTTTATTGATTACTAATCTTAGAATGGTAGAATGGATTTTCTTTGTATTAAGTACAAAATATTCTCTTTGAACTTTGCTGCTGATGATATGTACTTCAATAAATGAAATAATACTCAAATCTACTTAAAAATGAAAACTGAGTAGTGTACAACAATTTCAAGAGAGATTTAAGTAATCAAGGAGATTATTTACGTTTCTAAAAGTTGCAGATATAGATAAAATGTACTGGTGGGACCTTTAGACAAATTTCTAGGTACTTAATACAGAAATATTCAAAAGTGAATTTCAGAAAGTTTGTAGCATACTGGAAGTAGTTTTTTACTCTCGTCGAAAAAGTCACGCTTTGTAGACAGATATATTGATAGTATTTAGAGTAAAACTAACAAACCTGGTAAATTAATGCTATCCGCATTTATGTTTCTAAACCTCTTGCTCACACTATATGCTCACCGAAAAAAAATCGATCTCAGTACAGAAGACCTACATATATTAATCAACAAAGTTATCTTAATATAATCCAAATGTTTAAATAAAGATTTAATACTACACTTCGTCTACTAGAATAGCATTATAATACCAAATTGAGACAGAAAAATAAAGCATAATAATATCATGCCACGTGAGTTTAACCGTTCCAATGCCAAGAAAATTGCGAAAATCCTGAATACTTTAATTTTGCCTAGTAACTTTCTTATAGTTAGAAACAAAATTTTATTTTTATTTACTAATACTAATCTTCTGCGGTTAATTATAGCAATGAAAACAGAAATGTATAGGTACATGCTAAATTATGTTTGCTAAAACCTATAAAAAAAGGAAATTCACCCCAACTGCCTCACTCGGACTGCGGAACAAATTAGAGAAAACAAGAATAAATAAGCTGTACCAACAAATCGACTTTTTTTAACACCACTCTTAGGGCCCCCGCAGACTACAGACTTTCTATCGGCCGATAGTTTGGTCGGGTTCTTAATCAGCATAAGGATGTATGCAAGTGCGCACATTTTAACGATTCAGTATCGATCGATATTTAAGTTTGATGGGCTACCCGACTGCCTTCAAACTAAACTGTCGGCGAACTATCGGCCGACCGCTTATTCAGTATGGCACCTTACGACGCGCGCACACTCGCCGATTGTTTTATCGGCCGACTCGACCGATAGCCTCATTCCGTCTCGAGCTTTAGCGTGGGAAGGTTGTGCGTATGGTCACGATGGCGCTGCTTGTAGAAACGTTAATTGAAAATTTGATAAATGAAATAGAAAAGAGACCCGCACTTTACAAAAAAACCTTGAAAGAGTACTCTGACGCAAATTTGAAGAAAAAAGTATGGTTAGAAGTTTGCGAAGCAGTTGTTCGTGATTGGAACCAGCTTAATGCAGAGGAAAAAACAAAACAAGGTACGTATCGATACATGTGTATATATTTTCCTATATAACTAAATGATTATTACACTTTGTCATATTGAAACGGAATAGCGCCTTCAGGAGAAATAAAATAGGACGACAAGTACTGCCGCACATTATCCATATTATTCCTTCCTCTGTTGTTTTCGTTGAGCGTTAAGTTATCCATGGGACAATTGTAGAGATTGTCTGTGAATTTCACTCCATCTTTGATTCGTACATAATTGTGGAGGATACAGCAAGCTTTAATAATGCGAACACAAAAATTGATATTCACATCAATTGGTCGGTGAAAAATTCGCCATTTGTTTGCAAGAATGCCGAAAGTACATTCAACCATGCGTCGAGCTCTTGTATGTCTATAGTTAAAAATTCGCTTGGTGTAGTTTAAATTCCTTTTTGCATAAGGGCGTAGTATGTGATTTCCAAGTCCAACGCTTCATCACCTACGACAGAGAACGGAATCATGTCTCCGTCGTCATCATTGGGCAAGTGCCTTCCGGAGGGAATATTAAGCTGGCTATTAGCAAGCCGTTTACCCATTTCAGATATTTTAAATATTTCTGAATCACTAGCTGTTCCATAAGAACCAACATCTATGTATACAAATTTATAATCTGCATCTGTCCATGCCATTAAAACACAAGAGAAGAACTTTTTATAGTTAAAATATGATGAACCGGAATGTTCTGGTTGTACTATTCGTATATGCTTGCCATCTATCGCTCCAATGATGTTTGGAAAATTTGTTCGACTATAGAATTCATCGGCAATTTTAATCCAGTCATCTTCTTCTTTGGTTGCCATATACAACGGTTGAAGTATGTGCCATATTTGCTCACATGTAGTTTTAGTAATATCTCGTATGGTAGAGGCTCCCATCAGATAATCAAAAGACAGTGTATTGAAACTAGCTCCGGTAGCCAGATATCTGTAAAGAATTAATTTTATTATTTGTTATATTTTATTTTTTATATTTACTTTTCTTATGTTTTATTATTTCAGGTAACGATGTGCAAAAAAAATGGGCGAACTTGCGGACTTGCTTCCGAAGGGAATTGAACGCTCAAAAGAGTACAAAATCAGGTCAAGCTGCGACCAAGAGGCGCAGATATGTTTACTTCGAGCAATTACTATTTTTACTTCCATGTATGGAAAATGGGCAAACGGAAGGTAACCTAGAGCCAGATGATAATGAAGAAGATGACGACGATAATGACGAATCAGGTCCTACCACTTCCACACCTACTCCTCGCCGGAAGAAAAGGACTAATATACCGAAGCAAACAGATTTGGATGAAGCATTAGTAAAAGAATTGACAGAGACTAATACTGTAGACGAAGATACAAACTTTGCTTTATCTCTTGTCCCTTCACTCCAGAATCTTACAGCCGAAGAAAAACTAGATGCTAAGATTGGTATTCTTAGCATTTTTAAGCAGATAAGATTAGCCAGACGTGTCCAAACTACTTCTCAATTATCATACAACTACAACATAATACAGCAACCTTCGTCCTCTTTTCCTGTATACCATCGAGGGACTAACAGATTGTCACCGTCACAATCGTTACAGCCTTGTAATACACCTCGTTCTACGCCATCGCCACTTCAGCCTGTGGTTCAGAACATTCAGGACACTCCATCACCAGGATATTCCAACGATACAAGCCAGTCTAATTTTTCAACTGATTCGCAATTTTACGTCTTGTAAACAATTTAATAAATATTTAATAAATACATAAATAAATCCTTATTGATTTTTCGAATCTTTTATAACCCAAATGCACCATCATAATAAAGTAAATACACAAAATGAACAAAAACAACTCTCTAAAAATTCATTTAAACTGTAATAACATTTCTCTTTTAGATATTGCTTTACGTTGTGCTTAAAAGCGGAAGTTACTTTGAAATTATCTGGTAACTTATTATATAATATTTTCACTAAACGTGCTGGGCCCCTATCGGTGAATATGAATATAATTAGTTGCTTCTAGGATGTATAAAGAAGGTACAGCTAGTACTTCGAATGAAATAAAAATTGACTTACAAGAATCTGTAGCTTTTATACCACTTATAATTCTGATAATTTGCTTTTGAGCGAGAAAGATGGTTTTGGCTGAAGGGGATGAACCCCATAGTAGGATACCGTACATGGGTCTAGTCTCGACTGAATTTCTGCGTAGTACACATTCAACAAAGTATCTTTACTTAAACTGTTTTTTAGACTTCCGATAATAAATGATATTGTTTTGTAGTATATCTTACCGTATCGTGACGCTCAATCTCTCCTCCACAGATATAGAAAGTCTTAAATTTGTATTCTGCTTCGCTATTGCCGGTCCAATTAATTGAACAAGTTGATTGAAGCTGGTTAGGCTCAATCTATAATATGCGAAAAACTTTTTTGGATAATTCACTAACTTAGAATGGATCGTGTAAAACTTTCCTTGTAATAATCTGTCACTGTAGATGGGATGCACCCAATAATCTCGCTTTCTCTTTTTGAGCCTTCTCCTCCGTTGTATAAGAGCAATAATAATAGTTTTGGTCAATATTTCCTAAACTTTCAGTTCGCGAATGTTCTCTTCAAGACCAACTTAGCAAAATGTTAGAGAGCAATCGGCCGACTGTTGGTTAGTCTGCGCACTTCCTTCCAACCAGACTATTTAGTTGGCTCAGTGTGCGCGCTAGCAGCCCAACCCGACTAAACTATCGGTCGATAGAAAGTCTGTAGTCTGCGGGGGCCCTTAAAGTGGACCAATTTCAGCTGATCTGTTCCATACTTGCATTATTTTAATATAAACAGCCGATACAAGTAATTTAGCCTTTTGTAATTTAGTTCGGGTTCTTAAATTTTTTCTGTGCTGAACACGGTTATTTCGAACATAATGATAAATACTAATGCATGTATCCATATAAGAGGATATTACTAACTACTAATTAACAGAGACTTGCAAATTTTCTTATTTATTAGAACATTAACTTTTACATGACCCAGTGTACTATAGTATATCCAATCTATGTGCTAAACGATTTTGTTATTGCCTGTTATTATATGGAAACTTCAACTTCTTATTCAGAATTCCCGAAAAATCAGTTTGATAAAATTTAATTTTAAAATTGAACAAATTATTAACACGTAAAATAAATGGACATTGTTACAACAGTTCTATAAATAAAATATTTATCTTTTGACAATACTAGCACTTTTATTCATCATCTAGTTCTATTTTTGTCCTTAATTTTCTTTATTATAAGCAGAAAAACAAGGAACTGCAAAATACGTATTGATGAAACACGTTAATGATTTCTGATAGTTATATCTTAATGGTTTATTAATTTTTTTTTTTGAGAAATGTAAAATATAAAGACATAATACACAGTACATACGTTTTTATGTTAAAAAAAAACACATAAAAATAATTCCACTTTCAAGATTTGTAAAATAAGCTTGTATATAGGGATTCTTGAAATTGGGAAAGCGACCAGCGGTGGTCAGTTAGGTATATAGTAATATATAACTACTATATGCGCCTTTCTTGGAATAATACAGCAAATTTAATATTAAGATCATTAATTATTATGTTCGTATATGCTTTTTATACTATCTTTATTAGAATTTAATTAGAACTAATTGTTAATCATTTGTTTACTAAATACTTCTATTCCCCAAGCAGTTTTAACTTTTCATATTGTATTAGTCTTAGTAATTTAAACAACGTTGTGATCCCAGAAAACTTAATATATTTTCTCTCTTTCGCCCTCCCAAATGTAACAATTTGGGTGTGTAAAAAAACATTAATTAATTATTTCTCAAAGTGAACATTTTATTGTCATTACCATGTTTAAAATTTTCAAAAATTAATGTTCAATTGAAAAAATAGGAACTAAGAGTATTTTGCAAAAGCAAGAAAAATTTAATTCGTGCATTTTTATTAATGTAAACAAGCATAAGGAGTGTATAAGAATAGAACTATAATGCTTATTAAGACAGGACTTAATAAGAATTATAGTGATAAGCTAATGGACTATCTGCACACCGAATTATGTTTAAATGTGGAAATAATGCGTTCTAAAAATGGCTTGATTTTATACAATGTACTTTAGAAGTAATACTGATTAGTGAGCTAAAAAATAAATTGACGGCACTGAGAACCATGCACGGGAAACCCATAGCACATCGGAGGTATAACATCAACATCGACAACATCGGGTCCTGGCTCACATCTCTGGATTTACCGCCCTCCTGGACGTGTCGCCCGCGTGTAGTGCACGCTTTGCACGCCTGGTTACGGCGGCTTTACTTCTATATTATTATTCTTCTTTCTCTATAACATTTCTTGTTCCACTAAAGATTCGCTTTAGAAGAATTGTTGTATATGATTTTCTTCGCGATCTAACTCCATAAAGAACATATGTACGTGGAATCCAATTTGCTGTAGTAGCAGATATTGTTTGGCAGAATCGAAGTCCTCCATTATTAGATTCAGAGCTAAATAGAGTTATAGCACCATGGATAAGAGATATCCTTGCCTTATGCCTTTCCTCTTATGTTTTCCCTATAAATAATACTTGCTTCTGCTATTAAATTCGTTTAAGAAAAAAAGCAAGATAATAAATAATTGATTAGAAGTACAGGGGAACTCTTTTTCGATGTAATGCTTTCCATTCGTTGATTGTATATTTATTTGTAAAAACATATTATGCATTTTTCAATAGACAAATTATTTTTATCCGCAGTATTTCAATATCGAACGAATGTGAATCCATTAAATAAAATATATTTCTTAGTGCGAAAAAGATATTTGAAATAATTCAAACAATTCCTTGTAAATGAGAAAAATATCAAAACGAAAATGAAAAGTGTGAACACATGGATGTTAAAACTAACATCAAGCAGTAAATAATTACTGTGACTTACATATATACCTTTATACGTAAAACGTATATGCATATATGCATGTGTTTGAGAAAAATATGTCATTTCATGAACTTTCGTTTGTCTACTGAGGCTCAATATAATTCAATACATATAAAAATTTGCACGTACATCTAATCCGTAGTATGATATAATGGTAATGGTAAAGCTCCTGCAATCTGGGGGCATGTGTTCGAATCGTATCGGAGGCGAAAATATATTTTACTAATTCATATCTTCCATTTTCAAGTAAGTTTATGGATACTTATCCAACACATTAAGGGTGTACAGAAGTCACTCGTTTGACATTTTACGAGCTATCCAAATATCTGCAAACACTTCATAACACTTCATAAGTCATCTCTCAGAAGGATTAATATAACACATGCAGATAGCTACGAACGACATCTTGTATTTTGGAATTTCCTCAATAATGTCACGAGTGCTTCTGAAACATGTAACTATGACATACTAGTACATTTCTTATATTTATTAGTTGAATATTTACTAATCAAACACTTTCTTATGAAGATTCTCATACCTAGGACATGGTTTACATAAGTTGTTTCATATCCACAGGTGCACTGTATAGCTTTGGCAAAAGTGCTTCGAAGTGGAAGGTGGTCATGTCGAATTTCGTTTGTTATGTTGTTACTTATTTGTTAACATTGTTCTTATCCCATTAATAAAGTTTCATTTGTTTCTATCGGCCGTTTTCAGATAAATGGGTCGAGAATTTATGGGCTTACTGTATTATCTGAATCTCTAATACCACGCGATCATTTAAATTCTAAATTATAGCAAGCGGGATTTTTTTTATTAGGTTGTCCAGAATGTCAATTATTGATTAATTGAAATTTGCGGTTATGTTATACCTTGTGACATTTGTGAATCTTATGTGTAATCGATTTAAATTTAATGGAAATGAAAGCATTACAAGATAAATTAGTTTTATTGTGAATTACAAAAGGTGTTCAAAGTGTTCTCCCCCCTGTTGCAATGCAACTGTTAACCCTCCGTTTCATATTTTCAAAAGCATTTGCCAACATCTGAATGGTTATAGCGTTACATGCATTAGAAATTGCCTCTTGTAGTTCTTCAAGATTTTGTGGGTTATTTTTGTAAACTGTGTTTTTCAGATACGGATAAATGAAATAATCAAGAATCGTTAAGTCCGGACTGCGAGGCGGAAATTCAATGACTCGATTATCATAAAACTCGCGAATTCGAGCCATACTTTCCCATGTTTCGTGAGCTGTTGCATTGTCCTGTTGGAAATACCCATGTAAAAGTTCGTCATCATGAAGATTTTGTAAAAACGGTTCAAGTAAATTATTTCGATATCTCTCAGCATTTATCGTTCCTTCAAAAAACACAGGTCCAAATATACGCCTTCTAGAAACCGCTAGCCAAACACCAATTTTCTGCGGATTGAGAGGCGATTGAATAAACTCATGAGGATTCTCCGAAGACCAAATACGCATATTTTGTTTGTTTATATAGCCGGATAGGTGAAACCATGCTTCGTCAGAAAAAAATGTTAAATCCAAAGTGTTGTTGTTATTTAAATTATTCAAAAACCACTGACAGTATTCTATTCGTACAGGAAAATCTCGAGGGAATAGCTCTTGAACGACGTTAATCTTATAGGGATAAAGATTTAAATTTTCTTTTAAAGTTTTTTGACAACTTCCATATGAAAGGTTTATTTCTTGGGCTAATCTGCGAAGAGATTTTTTGGGAGACTATTACATTCTTTCTGCAACATCTGCCACAATCTCAGGAGTCCTATTTTTGGGCGCGCCACTACCAGCTTTCCTACCTACAGTTCCAACATTACGAAATTTCGCCACACATGTGTAAATTTCTTGGACTAATTTTTGATAATCCGCAGGAAAATTAGGGAAGGCATTTTGAAAATAACTTTCAGTAAGAAAAATCTTATGTTCTAAATCAAACATTTTGAAACGTCACTTTGACAATTCAAATTGTAAAAATAGTACTTATATACCAACTTAATTTAAATTTTACAAACTGCTCTAATTTAGAATTTAAATGATCGCGCGGTACTTGTGCAGGCAAGATTGCAGGTCGAAATTTGAACCCATGTAAGTATACCATTTTTTTCCATTGTATTTATGCAGTTCTTCTTTTGTTTAAAAAACTTACAAAAGAACATCTACGTCCTTTTATAATAAACAAAAAGAAAATCACAAGGTAAACGCAATGAAAAACTGAGTTCAATAAAAGACGAAACTATAAATTAAACTGGAAGTTATCTCGTATTAATGAAATTTCAAATTTATCTAAGGGTTGCAAGGTCTCGAGTTACATACACTTCTCTCAACTCTATATAATTAAATTAACAACTTTATATTCGACAAACTTCGTGTACACCAAGAACAATGTTTTTGAGCAAAATATAGATTATTTCTACGGCAACTACACTTAAATCTGTGCCATTCATTTGATTTTATCTAAAGCTAAGGGAATATTATTTTAGTTAACGCGAGTATTTAGAACTTTTTAGACAGAGATAACTTAATTAACTTATGTACTAATGCGGTACAAAAATATGAAATAATTTCTACACGAAGAAAAATTTGTTTTCTTTGACTTTATTGTAAATTGCAACTTCCCAACTTGATATGCAAAACTGAGCATAAATTGACAATTCTAGACCATGCCTTTATATAATTAAAACATTCATTCTTAGTTTAAAATGTAAAATAACAATGCAAAAAAATAAATGTCTTACCACATAAATAATACCGTTATTCCTTAAGTTTATCTACAGATTTGAGGTATTTCTAATGCTCTTGTCAATTACTACCTTCCGAACAGAGAGTATTAGTGTGGTAAAATGGCAAATCACTAGATATTTTCGAATTACTGAGCACACTAAAACAAAACCATTCGATTGGTGATTGTTATCTATCTCCGCAGTCCTTTAGATTTTAGAAAATACACAACAATGCTTTCATTCTTGCTACTATTGCAAATCGTATACGATTTGGTAATTGCATTGCATGTCGAAACCATGATTAATTGCCATTTAAATTAAATACATAAAGTAATATTTGCGAGTACTTTTGTCTTTCCATAGATAACGTAGTTTTCTTTCTTATTTTTAAAATTTAAGCTACCCAAGACTTCTTCAATCGAAGACATATTGTAACGAAACAAGTGCACAAAGAAAGGCAGACTTCCGAGCGACAATAAAAAGAGGTTGTAAATCATTTCGACGCGTCATAATGTCTGGAGTTTCTCCCAGTGTATTTCTAGGCGACAACAAAGACGTGCTCATAAAGTCGTAAAGCAATAAATCACATGTACTGAAAAGAGACAGAATGTCTATCGAATGTTCTGCAAACATCGAGAGGAAGATGGAGTTTACGCGAATGCTTCCAGATTTTTCTTATGTGTATATAAGGCGGCTGGGTCACCGATGGATAAATAATTCCGGAATAAGAACTTCCTTAAGTAGTAGTCGCGCGAAACAGACCCAAGTAAAAATAAACATAAGAAATAAATAAATAGTTCTTTAAGTGGTAGTCGAAGAATAAACATAAATATAGTGTAATAAACACATAAATATTACCGTATTATATAAATAGAAGTGATTTAAATATACGGACATAAATATTAGAGTGTTATATAGAAATAAATACATGTGTTAATCTATTCTAGTAGTTTAAGTGTGATACATTAATTTTATATTTTATATTGTAATTAATTTTACGGGTATGAATATACAGACTGTTTTAAATAAATAAATTGCACGAGTTGTTTATTGCGAACCCGAAAACGTTACAATATGTTCTTTCATCTACAGTAGTCTTTCGTTTTTATAGTAAACTGTCTTCATTAAAAAAAAATATGTATATGTAAGAAAAAAATACTCAAAGAATTAAAATTTTGTTTATTTATACGATATTCGGGCCAATATGATTCTTTCGAATTAAAAATCACATGAAGCGCGGTTCTGTTGCATAACCGAAAGTTATCCTTTTCCGATTATGCAGATATTTATAAGACGAATGAACAAAATAAAGAGATTTCGATGCATCAAGATCTCGTTGATATCTACCCGTCATATAGCACATGTCTATGTGTAATAAGTGCTGCACACTTTTAAACGACTAACTCTCTACGAGTGCTTGTTCACAATGTTTTGACCAGCTAGGATCGCATTTAGAAACAAAAGTTTAATGAATATCTTATTTTTTTAACTTGGTCGCACCATTTTTGTTACGAAAAAAACTAAAATGACTAGTACATGTGAAAGCTAACGTGTGCGATTGTTTGGAAGATAGTGAGTACCAACTAATTTTGATGCTTGCGGCGCAACGCGGCGGTGCGTTACACACTCCCGCCTTTGCAAAGCCTAACTAACATGAAATATTATCTATACAAAATGTTAGTCAAAATGCAATTAATGATGTTTGAATTTACGAAATATAGAAATGTTGTTTTCCAAAGATATATTTTAATGCGTTAATTATTAATGAGAATATGAATATTTCAATTTTGTACAGTTTTCTATAGCACACTGTATATTTATTTATTTTTTATTTAATTTTCTAACAGGTTTCAAACCCAAGTATATGAAAATATTGCTTAAAAATTAGGTGTGGCCACCGCACGACTTTCTCATACGTATGAGCGTTTCAAACTATACAATTTTAAGAATTTTTTTTTATTCGCTAAGAGTAAAAGTGCTACTTCCGGTACGAATTTTGAAATTTCATGTAAACAAAAAATATTGCAAATCCAACTCTAAATACTTTTGTACTCTTAATAAATATATATACAATGCATAATTTACGACATATTTGCAAAAAATCGCTATTCGGTAAGAGTAAAAGTGTTACTTCCGGTCCGAATTTTGGAATTTTTTTTATACAAAAGATATTGAAAACTATGATTTAAATACTTTTATGCCCGTAACGTACCTGTCTAAAAAGCTTGACTTGCGAGATATTCGCAAAAAACCGATTTTCGGTAAGAGTAAAAGACCTACTTCCGGTAGGAATTTCGAAAAACTTTTTAAATAAAATTGTTCTCAATTTTAATTTTAAGCATATATGAATTCTTTATAAATTTGTTTAAACTTAGTATTTGACGAAATATTGGCAAAATTCGATTTTTTCACTGAAGTAAACTGCTACTTCCGGTCTACTGATTTTACTGAAAAACTAATCAGATCTGAAGAGGGAGATTATACACGTAAATACAAAATTTGGAATTGATATCTACAGCGGTTTGACCGCTATGGTGGTCACACACACAGGGAGAGGCACAGAGAGAGAGAGAGAGAGAGAGAGAGAGAGACATTTTTTAAAAACCACCCTTTCGGTATTAGGGGACTTCAAAACGTGGACATCTGCAAAAATCTCGAGGTCGAAAATTTTCATCATCACAATACTTCCTTATACTACGTATAAGAAAGTAAAAAAAATGAGGTGTGGCCACCACACGACTTTATTATACGTATGATCGTTTCAAATTATAGAATTTTAAGAATTTTTTTATACAAAAATTATTCATAATCTTATTTTAAGTACTTCTATTCTCTTAATAAATCTCTATAGAATGCATTCTTTGCAAGATATTATCAAAAAAGTGCTACTCGCTAAGAGTTGAAGTGCTACTTCCGGTCCGAATTTTGAAATTTCACATATACAAAAAATAATTCAAATCTAGTTCTAAATACTTTTGTACTCTTGATAAATATATATAGAATGCATAACTTACGACATATTTGCAAAAAATCGGTATTCGGTAAGAGTAAAAGTGGTACTTCTGGTCTGAATTTTGAAATTCTTTTTATACAAAAGATATTGAAAATTATGTTCTAAATACTTTTATATTCGTATCGTACTTGTCTAAAAAGCATGACTTGCGAAATATTCGCAAAAATTGATTTTCGATAAGAATAATGGCCTACTTCCGGTAGGAATTTCGAAAAACTTTATAAGTAAAATTATTCTCACTTTTAATTTTAAGTATATATGAATTCCTTATAAATTTTTGAGTTAAACTTAGTAGTTGACGAAATATTGGCAAAATTCGATTTTTTCACTGAAGTAAACTGCTACTTCCGGTCTACCGATTTTACTGAAAAACTAATCAGATCTCGAGAGGGAGATTATACACGTAAATACAAAATTTGAATTGATATCTCCAGCCGTTTGACCGCTATCGTGGTCACACACAGCCACACGCACACAGACATTTTTTAAAAACCACTTTTTCGGTATCAGGGGACCTCAAAACCTGGACATCTGCAAAAATCTCGCGGTCAAAAATTGTCATCATCACAATACTTCCTTATACTACTTATAAGAAAGTAATACAAAACACAAAACACAGTCATTACATAAAAAGAAATAAAGAAAAAAAATTATCCACAGTATAACAAACAATGCCATTCATTAATTCAGTATCAGATTGGACATTTTGTTAAATGTATCCATAATATAAATCACAATCATTACATGTCCTCTTATAATTGGCACAACACGTAGAGATAGGCGATTTATATAGCATGCTAGTCCTATTAACCTCACAATAGAACTTTCTATGTTGACGGGGATTTGTATGTTTTGGAACAGTGGTATTAACTTTATTCAGTAGCCATGCACAGTCAATATGATCACATACGAGGCTATATATGAATTTAAACCTAAGATTTATTCTTCTATCATTTAGAAAAATAAACTAGAAACTTGTAAGCATATCTTGGTAATCGGAGCCAGTTTCAGGATATTCACCATCGTTCTCAAATACCATAAATTTTAAAAATCTTCGCTGTACTGCTTCTATGTTGTTAATATGGGACTGATAAATTGAATACCGTACTAGTGAAGCATAGTGCAAGTGATCTAATGTAGGTGCAATACAAAATACTCAGGCATCTAGTGTTAAAATCCTGACAATTCCTGTAGATGAATCCATACATGTTGTACGCGCCAGCTACAATCTAATTGACATGTTCAACAGAAGACAATCAGATGTCAAAGGCCACACCAAGATTATTTATCGTCGTGCAGTACTAAAGCGGTACATCATTCAGCTTACAATCAAACTAGATTACATCAATCTTCCTAAAGTAACTCGTCGTTTTACATGTGTTGAAGTTGAGACAGATGTGGTTCCTCGGACACCACACACCAGTGGTATCCAGATTCCTCTGCAGGCCCAGGCAATCATCCATATTCCATGAAGTAGACACAGTACTTCATGGAATATCTTTAGATTATCAGCAAAAAGAAGCGCCTCACAGTCTATCGCTTTCGCAAAATCATTTATAAAAATGAAAGAAAACGGGCACCCGATTAGATTCCTGCGGAACGCCTAAAGTGGTAGTAATTGAGGGCGATCAAATCTTGCGATAATCGACAAACTGCTTCCTATCGAACAGGTAAGATACAAAGAATCGTATCAGCACCGGAGACATCCCAATGGCCTTGACCTTGTTTAGTAGAATGAATATTGGTCGAGCGCCTGCTGAAAGTCAGTGAAGATTACATCAACTTGGCCTCTTCTATCCAAGACCTCCGAAGCATATTGAGTAAAACAACACATATCGGTTACTATAGAACGTTTAGTCATAAATCCATGTTGAGATGGAGATGAGTAGCTTCTGATATTGGTGTAAATACGGTTACAAATAATAGTCTCAAATATTTTAACAAAGTTGCATACAATTGAAATGGTCTGTACTTTGTTACATCAACACGGGATAAACTCGTGAAGTCTTCCATAAGTGCGAAAATTCAGAATTCTTCAGGATAAGGCTAGATATGTCAAGCAGAGGTTTAGCTAACGCACGGGCACAGTCTCTAATAATGAAGCTAGGAATATAGTCAAGACCACTCAGGAGACTTTCCTTTAATTTCTGTAAACACAATAACACTTCCTCCTCAGTAACTTCAGAAAAAAGTATGATCAAACTGTTAAGAGGGCCCATATCAAGATCAACACAATGGTTTTCGTTTGATGATATATATACACTATTGAAGTACTCTCCAAAAGCTTCAATAACCTGTAGGGGGTTAGACAAATCTACAGCATTCCAATGGATAACACCTGGTATCCTGGTACGAGCGCGTCTATTACCCACAAATAGCCACAATAATTTTGGGGCGAATGAAATATTCTCTAAATATTTTCTGTAACCAATGTTAATGAGAGACTTGCACATTAGTCCAAGATGTTTGAATCGAGCGTAATAATATTAAGGACGACTCGCTTTAAAATTCCTATGGAGAGTCCATAGGACTCTCTCTTTTAGTTGAAGCAATCGAATAGTGTTTCTATTAAACCATGGGAGATAGTGATGTCTCCCACTTGTCAGAGGCTGCAAGGGTACACTGATATTAAATAAATATGCGATAGATTGTATTATAAAATTCATTGCGTGACTGAAGGACCAAGTTTGTATTTAACACCGATGACACTGGGCAACAAATTTTCGAAAAGTTCATGCTTCCAAGCTGAAAATAGTCATTTCTTAATGAATTCAATGTGCTGAACACGAAAATGACTAAGAAAAAGCTGAATTGGCTACGGGTTTTCTGTAATATGTGCGCATATTTCAGAAAAAGTGTACTTATGTCAATATTATAATACATGGTAAGAAAACATTTACGCATATTTCAGAAAAAGTGTACTTATGTCAATATTATAATACATGGTAAGAAAACATTAGTCTGCTTCCGGCTTTCGACTTCTTTTGGCCTGCCGTTTGTAGTGGACTTGTGGAGCATCTCTACTGATTGTCCAACAATAGTCAGCTAGCATTGACGTAGACCATTTGCCTTGGTACCGTTGCTCCATGGTGGCAATGTCCTGATGAAAGCGTTCGCCGTGCTCATCGCTGACCTGCCCGCAGTTATCAGGAAAGAAATCTAAGTGGGAATCAAGAAAGTGGATCTTTAAGGACATATTGCAGCCGAATTCATGAAACAAAGCCAACATATCCTCAACCAGACACTTGTAATTTTCTGCCTTGTCATTCCCCAGGAAGTTTGCTGCCACTTGATAGAATGCATCCCAAACCTGTTTTTCTTTACCTTGAAGAAGTTTTTAAACTTGGGGTCTCGGAAGAGCTGTCTAATTTGAGGCCCCACAAAGATGCCCTCTTTAATTTTGGCTTCACTGAGTCGAGGGAATTTGTCATGCAGGTACTTGAATGCTGGTCCATTCTTATCCATGGCTTTTACCAAGTTTTTGACAAGACCGAGTTTGATGTGTAAAGGAGGAATGATGATTTTGTGTGGCTGTGCCAATGGTGGGTGCTGTACATTCGTTTCTCCAGGCTTAAAAAATGCTCTCGGAGGCCAGTCTTTCTTGATGTAGTGCAAATCGATTGCTCTGCTGTCCCACAGACAAAGAAAACAGCAGTACTTTGTATATCCCTGCTGCAAACCCATCAACAGAGATACTACCTTCAGGTCAGAACATATCTGCCAGCCATACTTGCCGTAGTTAATCGTCTCCAGTAGCTGCTTTAGATTGCCGTAAGTCTCCTTCATGTAGACCGCATGTGCAATAGGTATGGATGGAAGCTGGTTCCCATTATTCAACAAAACCGCCTTTAGGCTCAGTTTTGAACCGTCTATAAACAGCCGCCATTCGTGGGGATCATGTGCAATACCGAGAGCTTGTAGTAGACCATCAATATCGCAGCAGAACACAAGGCTTTCTTCTTTCTTAAAGAAAGATTCGAAGAGCTGATGGCGAGTGCGAAATGAAGTCACTCGGACATTCTGTTCCAGAAGATTCCACTGTCGAAGTCTTGAGGCCAGTATCTCCGCTTTGCTTTTCGACAGATCCAAATCGCGAACAAGATCGTTCATTTCATCCTGGGTAATTTTATGTGGTGCAGATGTTTCGTCAAAGCACGAAAAGTCATCATCCTTACTGCCACGTTGAGGAGAACTCGCCGACGCATGGCCATCCTCATCGTCTGAACTGATAGAAAAATCTGTAGGAGGTTCTGGAATTGGGAGTCCTTCGCCATGAGAGACAGGTCGCAGAGCAGATGGTATATTAGGGTATTCAACTGTCCACTTCTTCTTCTTGGTGATGCCTCCAGAAGCTGGTCGTACCATACAGAAATAACAGTCGTCAACGTGATTGGTGGACTTCCTCCAAATCATGGGCACAGCAAATGGCATTGCCTTTCTTTTGCCATTAAGCCACTGTGAAAGATTTACGGCACAAGTGCGGCAGCATACGTGTGGGGCCCAGTCTTTGTCCTGGTCGCCTATCTTGCAACCAAAATACAAATGATACGTTTTCTTAACTGTTGCACTGATGTTCTTTTTCTGTGCAGCAAATGTCACTTCTCCGCAAATATAACAGAAGTTATTTGTACTATTAACACAGTTACGAGGCATTGCTACTGTTTAGTTACTTTACACTATAGCAATCACTTATGTATGCTAGAGCTTCGAAAAATATGCGCGAATGAACGGACATTGCACGAGTTAACTGTCACGTCGGCCATTTATAAATAAACTATAATTAGCTATTGCTTGATATTGCGCAATCAATTTCGCAACACTCTCAATGGAAACTTACAGTAAATGCTGCATTAACTTCTTTGCATGAAGGGGTGATGCAATATGACGCAAAATTTCGTAATTTATCACTAAATTGCATTACATTATGCAATAGCATCTATACAATGGACAAAACGTCAATATCTCTTGAACGTGAGCCAATCAACTTTTTTCAATGTGATATTCGTGTTCAGCACGTTGAATTCATTCAGGATTGGGTACGTTCACCTAAGAAGCAATTTCACTGTTGACCAGTGTGATCAAGGAAAAGTTCATACATTAATAGAAAATTAACCTTTCTGAAGTTGTAGGACTTGTGATGTTCACATTGTGCAAACTGTATATAGTGCGGTATAGAAGTTTTGATTTAAATGTGCATCCTTATGGACCATTGGAAAATCGTCACGTAGAACCACACATTCCAAATTAGATAACACCAAATCCAACAAAGGATTGTTGATCGTATATATCAATTACATAATGAAACCCAAGTCGTATGTATATCCTTTTCGACTATTTATTTTATTTACTCTGTAGCTGTAAGTTACTCTGTAAGCTGTAATCCTGAAACTAGAAACATAGATCTGCAAAATTTATAGAAGGTACGCATCAAGTACATCTTGTGTATCAAAAGTTTCGCTTACAGAAAAAGCACTTATATATTATAGTCAAATAATAGAGAGGTAGACTATGTGATATAATATTATATTCATATAAAATAACTAATTAAGAGAAGGCAATAAAATTATACCGGTTGTGTCAAATATAATTAGGCATAGGAAATCAACGTATAAATATACGTATGTATGTACGATGTACAGTAGGTACCGGGTTGCTATATACATACTTATATATACGTACACGTTGATTTCCTATGCCTAATGATATTTGACACAACCGGTATATACACCCCATGTGTATTACTGCATATATTAAGGATAGTCATAGGCTGAAACAATTGCTTAATAGTTGTGTTGAATCTATTGAAGATGTTTAGATTAATATTTCCTTCAATGATAATAAAAAGATTATTGCGTTTTATTTAGAACAGATCAGTAACTAAAGCAATTTTGAGAAAATATTGCAAAGATATCAAATGGCGCTCGAAACTCAATCGCATAATATGTGTGAATGCTTGCGATATTAATTTATTAGCTAGTATCAATCACTTCCAACACTTTGATATGGTTAACATAACCAATGGGACAGAAACAAGTAATTAATTCTCCAACGAGTATAATTAAATCATCTATAATTTTAATTGATTACAAGCACACCATATGACAATCTTGTGACTACCTAATAATTTAGTGTTTTTAATTAGTTGTAGTTAAGCAATTAGATAAATGTAACAAGCAAATAATTATCTTCTCTGGCTTGATATATGTACATGCCCATTACTTAAAATCGAATGAATTTTTTTTGATTGAATTTCAATAAATCTTCAACATTATAGTTGTTTCTATTCTAATATATATTTTCCCTTTCCTAATGAATCTTTGTTCAAAAAAAATCTTTATGCATTTTTTTTTTGAAATATAAGGTTTTGTATAACTAAGTATTATCAAATTATGACGAGTAAATTATTTCTAGATTTAGTATAGTATATTTTGAAAAACTAACAAGCAGCATCAATATTCATTATTACCTGTAGTTTAATGTAATTTTCTTATCCAATCACAAGACTTTCTTTATAACAAAGTGGAAGTAAAAATGGTATCGATGTGTTTATGAATTGTTCCTTAACTTGGAAAATCCTTAATTACACACATATGATCTTTTATAGATATATGTAAATTACAAAGTACTAATTTATTGCACAATTAGTAATTTTTTTACATATTTGACTATTTATCGTTATATTAATTCGAATTTTTTTCCCACTTCGAACCAAATCAAGGACAAAATGTAAACCTGTGAGAAATAAATTTAAAATAATAACAAGAAAATTAATTTTACTATGACAAAAGCGTTAGTTAACTAATGATAAAGAAAGAAAAAATATCATTCAAATTAACCGTTACATAGTCAAGAGGTAGCAAGTTTTAAATATTTGGAGAAGATGGGTATAGGGGATGTTAGTAACAGAAGAGCAGCAACGACAAAACGTTTTCACAGCATCAACGGACGTTAAATCAACGAAATCACCTTATTAAGAAAACCAAATAACAGTCTACAACATCATACACTTGCTTACACTACTTTATGAATGTGAATCAAGGATATTGACTGAGAAGCTATAAGAAAATCCAAGATAGATAATTGAAATATGTTAGAAGAACAGCAAATATAGTGATAAAGAAATCGATAAAACGATACCATAAAAGAAATGTTGGAGGCCAAAAGTACTAGAAAATTTATTGAAAAAGCTCAATTGCAGGGACACATGAAAAGACTAATCACAAAAGGCAAGTTTAGGACAGTGTGGGAAACAAAGAAAACCGGAACAAGAAAAAGAGGTCGTAGACCCTGCATGACTTGCGATAATGATTTGCCAAAATTACTGAAATATAAGGGTGTAATGAGAAAACACCCAGGTGGCTAAGTGAGAACTGAAGTAAAATGATGAAAGAAAATTGAAAGGAAAAATGACGCAGAGAGACAGATAATATTACATTGTTATAACTATAGAATGTGAATTTGCATAAATATGTAATGTATGTGAGCTTTTGCCCAACCTTTAGCAAAGCGTAGATCTATCTATTTATTCTTAATTATAGTCTATAATGTCTACAATAACTAATTATCTTGTTACTTTTTCAATTTTTTTTTTCTCATAGAAATATATCTCATTGAGATAACTGGTTTGATTGTTATTTGTAAATATTTAACAGAGAGCCCAAAAAACCTTAACCATCATATAGCACTCTGTGTTATTGATGACATTTTTCTAAATCGTCTAAGGATAATATCCAAGTCCAAAATTATATGTCTCTCACATTTGAATCATGTACAAGAACTTATAACATTACTTCCGCAGCAATATTTTAAATGCAGGTAGGTATCCAATTGTAAGAACATTCCTTAAAGCAATCTCGTAAATCGAACTCGTTTCAATTCCCGAACAATAAAAAATGAGTGGTATAACATATGAAGTAAGCATCATAAATAATGAAAAAAACGAAATAACACAGTACTAAACGGAGAGGTGTGCAGTAATAAACAGGTTTTCTCTCATTATATAGTGCAAAACAAAACAAAAGAACAGTCAATTCTGAGAAAGGCAACCCGAGAATTTACAGTCGTATCATAAAGTATATGAGTAAACTGAAAATTTAAGAAGGGCGAGTCAGAAAATGAGTGTTATACAAATTATATTTTTAGGCTTTAAATTACAAGCTTGTTATTCATAAATTTGTTTATGTAAAACTTGGTATTCTGTCTAGTTTATAGACTACGTTTTACTATATTTAAATTATTCCTAACCCTAAATACAGGAACGTATATTCGTTTTCGTTTCTGTTCTTGATCTATTAAATAGATTAGATTGTAAGATTCTCGAAAATTAGCAACATGCCCGATTGCCATCTATTACAATAGAGTATTACTATTGTTAACAACTGGTGTCAAGAACATAAAATTTAGGCTGATTGTTAATAAATGCACAGTCGTACCAGCCACATACAAATATATTTATCTACTGCTTTACGTAGACTAAACTTCTCAGTAAGACATGTAGGGTGTTTGTCCAACTTCAACAATATTTATGTCCCCCGAGGGGGAAACCGCTCACTCATAAGCGTACACCATAATCCCACCATATGTAAATAATCCCACATAATCCAATATAATTCCACACAATTCCAAATAATTCCTAATAATTCCTAATAATTCCAAGTAATTCCAAATAATTCCAAATAATCCCATGTAATCCCAATAATCCCAAATAATCCTTAATTATTTCTTTATATGTTCCACTAGTTCTGAGAATTTTGTGCGCCTTTTAAAGGTAAATTAAGGTTGAATCGAAGGTTGAATATACATAACACCAGCCTTACGAAAAAGATTTGTTTTATTTATACACTACTTAAGGAAAACATATAAACATAGCAAAAGTAAAATTCATAAACTTAAATATTCGTCAAAAATAAAAAAAAATCGAATTAAATAACAATAATTAGTCTTTAACACAGAATTTAATCTCAGATTTAATATTATCATATTTCTTATAAATTCCGGCGTATGTGATTTCATCTAAATGAAAAGGTTCCATTTCGGTGGCAAATTTAACAGGGCCGTAAAAAATATATTTGAGATCAACCGTACCAACGTCTTGTTTAATTTTTGGTGAGGTAAACATTTTATTTTGCTTCCTTCCACGTGTTAAAAAATTAATTTTAAAAATTGTATCATTGATAATTTCAATAATTTGACCTACATACTACGCGTAAAATTTATTACACTCAATTACACTTAATAATGACCACTGAGTGATGGGTCTGTGATGGGATTTATTTTCCTTGTGTCGATTTTCTATACCATCAGAAGATTTCCATTTCGAGCATGAGGCTTCTGGTTCACCTGCTTCCTTTTCTTCAAAAGAATTATCACTAACAATCGAGCTAGCAATAGGACTTTTAATATTGTTAGGATGTTCTTGTTGTTTGATATCATTATTGAACGAAGAAACAATGAGAGTATTGCTAATTATAGTTATTGCTTTGCAGGCCTTCTCAACATTTTTTGCCTAATTATCTTCTGAATTTTGTAACGAAGTTATCACTTGATGAGCTGGATTACCTTTTTCAGCATGCTCTATCGAAGTATTCGCTTCAGAGCAAGATATTTGATTAAAAAAACACTTAATATCTTTATTCTCACTTTTTTTCTTTGGATCACAGATCAAAGATGGGCTTGACGTTGATTTTAGTGTGCCGGTGGTCTTAGATACGAAACCATGTGCAGAATAAGCACTTATATGTCCAGATAAATGCTTGTAAATATTTCCAAAAATCCATTTCTTAGAATGTCCTGGCTGTTGCACATATTTTTGAATTTTATAGGAACTTTTACAGTAGCTTCTCATAACGCAATATCACTCATTTCGTATTCCATATTTGGTTTCAAAAAATATTTCAAAAAATGTTTTTTTTTAAAAAGTACCATTGGTCGTGGCTGATGCACTTATGTTTAATCCAGTTTCTTATAGTACGTGAAACATGAGAAGTTTCTTCTGGGAGATTTGTAGCGATTTCGTCGCTAATTACCGATTGTGAGCCTGATGCACCCACTAATATAGTACTTGGCTGTCGACTTGTCCCTAAAAGTAAAGCAAAACTTTATTCTGAAATCCGTTCTTAATATTCCTTCATCTGCAAGAACCACAAGTAGAGTAGCACTTCTATTATCCGAGTTAATGCGGATCGTGCTCCAATAATAAAAATAAGTATATATATATAAAATCATAAATGAATTCTAGAGAAAGGTTTGGTATCTTTTTCTAAATAATAATTATTCTACCGTTTTTTTTTAAATTTGGCATTTTTACTAACCTCGTAACCTACCACGTAACTGACTTATGAATGTGTAATACTCTCGATGCACTATACGGAAATGGAGTAATAGCGAAGTGAATAGCATTCGACAATATTCACACCGATTTTGTTAAAAACTTCGCATAAAATTAAGAATCAGGGGTCGAATAATATGGAGTACGATTAACATATAAAAAAATTGTTCGGATAATCTGGGTTCTACTGTACATATACTATACTACAGATTAACTGAGGTCTCGGCCGATATCTTAGCTAACCTGAAGTTCCAGTGCACCAATTTGTTGCAAGGGAACGTTTCTTTTGAAATGGCTGGAAATTATGGTAATTAATCTTTTGTGATCTTGTATAAGTTTGAAATTTTTTCTGATTTTTCGAAAATATTCCAAAATACGATTCATATTCCTCCTTGGGAATTAATGTTGGTACTGTCTCGGCCATAAATTTCTCCAACTCCGAGATGTCATCATCTGTGATTTGAACAAGTAATTGTGCGTTAGTAAATCCATTGATCCTTAAAAGATTTTTTATGCAGACAGGCATGGAAATATTTAGCTTTTTTTCAACTTCGGTGAAGCACTCATCCCCTGTTTATGAAACTGCCATCTAAAGAAAAGAACGGGCGCTTACAAATTACAATTACTCTCTTAGTAAAAGACTTGGCAATAGATTTCAAGTGATATCATACCTTGATTTCAGCTGTAAAAATTATCCTCAAGATTATCTGTGCAATAATTCAGTGGCAGCAAAAATAAACAGCATAACATCCTAAAATATCACATCACACAGCATTACACTGACTTGTATAAATAAAATGCTGAGTGGAAGGCGCATGCGTTCAAATCTCGGTTCAAACCGGTTCAAACTAGTGTACGATCAGCAATTTCCCGCAAAATATCGTATGATCAAGTAATGAGTCGTAAGGCGTCATTCGTGGAAGTGAAAAACTACCAAAGGCACTTTTTGTTAAAATTCAATTTGGTCTTTACTACTGTGATTTAACTATGGACATGACGTTTAATTTGAAGGGACAATAGATACAAAAACATTCTTTCTGATGACCGTGGAATCCGTCGTAATTCTACCAAGTAACCCCGCATAATCCCACATAATTCCAAATAATTCCATGTAATCCGATATAATTCCAAATAATCCCATGTAATCCGATGTAATCCCAAATAATTCCACATAATTCCAATAATCCCAAATAATTCCTGGAATTCCTACGGGGTGTACACCATAATCCCTCAGCGGTTTCCCCCTCGATGTCCCCTTATTATAAACTCATTCGTGAAAAGCGACCTACGACATGTTTTAACAATTAGCATTGGAGACCATGCAGAAAAGTTTTTTGAAATATTCGTCATATAGAATGAGAGGCGTTTACCCCACGTGTACTGATTATGCTTCACTTTTAAATTTACATAACTTTAAAAGCATGGTGTTCCGTCGTACGACGGTGTCGTCATATATTATTAATCATATATTGTTATTATTATTAATTTACTTATTATTCAGTTTCTATTTGTCACACTGTATATCAGATATTCGTGTTCCTAGTTGACCATATCTATACTTGCGCGAGAAGGTACATTTGCGATGAGTTCTTGTCGGCTACGTATGACCGCAAGTAAAAATAATTATAACTAAATATTTTGGAAAAACATTACTTTTAAGTTTACGATCCTTTGTCAAAAGAAGCAGATATTTGCCTATTATTTAGTTAGTACCAAAAGATTTTTCCCGTTCATAAACATTGCCTGTAATTTGCTTTCTTTGACAAAGAGACAGCATCTTTCACTTTTATTGCACATAATTTAAGATAAATTACAAAGGCAGACGGTCATCAGGAACTTCCGTTAGAACCTTGCAAATCGGTACATTATCATTAATAAAAGAAATGTTTAGGTTGACGTCAACAATTAGGGTGATCTACCAATAACATTTCGTTTGGTGGGAGTAACTCATATTTTCAAGTTATTCTTACTGTTTAAAAACAGACAGTACAATTCAAGATGTAACATCAAACAGTTGCTTCAAGACTTAAATCAACATTTCATTTCAAGATTTCATATTAATTTATTCAGATTTAGGAACTTTGTCCAACAAAACGTGTACTTATAATTTCTCTAGAAGCTCTAGCTAAAAGATATTTCGTTTAGTATACGAAACATTCTATATTTTGAGAAAGATGACAATTATCAGGTCACTTAATATTTGAATGACGCGTCACCAGGAACCTGGTGGTGCTATCTCTTGGTCGCTATCATCTCCTAAAACTTTAGTTTACTACATTTTACCTAATAATCAACTTGAAGAGTATTAAAAGCTCATGTTGTTGAGGTGTTTTTTAAAAATAATTATACAACTGTATAATGTCTTAAATTAAAAGAAATATTATTTATAATATTTTTATGAGCCTATATAACTTGAAAGCAAATGAAAATGACATACATTTTGAGTATTTTTTCTGATATACTTAAAATATGCAAGAATTAGGCGTGCTTATTCAGGTTCACAGAAAATCTATCGGCAAGGAAATAAATGCTACACACGAGTTTTAATAAATTAGCTAACGCAGTCAATGAAATTCCTGTAATACTGTACTGCAGAAATATCAAATATTTAACTTATTCTACTATACCCTGTCTCAGAATAAGAAGGAGTCATTCAAATACCTCGCCAAAATTCGGAACACATAGATTAAAAATTTAGTAAAATTAGATATGACATGTTAGACATGTTCTATGAGATTAAAGTTAGAAATAGTGCATTAGATAAGAATTGTAGAACCGTATTATTTTTAACTAAGGATTTACTGTTTGGGTTTCATTTTCTATTATGGATTGAAATGGTTAGATGTGCCGCCTTACATTGTACCAATCGAAGCAGCAATAAGAGTTCAAAGCAATTGGGTACAGAGAAAAGTTACAAGCAGGTACATACACCTATAATTGGATGAATGTTAATGTTTTATCTTAACATTCAAGTTTGATAATTCTAGGTTTTCAAAAAAAGGCTGTTAGAAGGCATCTATGGATAAAGACAATACACAAGCCAAATGAAAATGAACGTTTTACGAATTACTATTATAAATATATAATTATTATACCGGGATATCAACAATTAAATTGGTCAATGGTGGTCATGGATTTTAAAATTATTGTCGTAGCGTGCATCGTACATTTTAGGTATGTCATAATTTTTTGAATGTCAAAATCTGTCAAGTTATTGTGTTGAAGTTTTCTAATCCTGCACGGTTTTTGAATCATGGTTCTCACCACAGAGCACAAAATTTACATGATTGAAGCCTATTTTCGAACGGGTGTGCTAGTTAATGGAACTTGGGAATACAGTCAACGTTTGTGTTTGGACAATTTTCGAGAGCACTTCCCAGCCATAGTAGTATTACCGGACAATTTTTATGTATGCCTTACAAATTGTGTTGAAGTGTTTCGCGAAACTGGTTCTGTGACGCATAAAAAAAGGTGCTGGTAGACCAAGAGATCGTACAGAGGAAGTTATTAATGACGTTCGTCAACGTATGGAAGAAGAGCCTACAAAACCTTTTAAACGTCTCTCTCAAGAAATTCGGCTTTCTTATGGAACATGCCAAACGAGAAGGTATATAGCTCAGTTATCAAAAAAGCTAAAGAATTATACAATAATAACTTAATCGTAAATTCAAATAACAAAAACAAAACGGCTTGGGAAATAATAAAAGGTAATAGTTCGAATCTTAAAAGTAAGGACATGAAAATAACACTAAATAATGAAATAATTTCAAACGCTGAAGAATTATCTAACTGTTTTAGTGATTACTTTACAAACATTACCTGCGGCCTGTCTCAAGGACAATCAAATGAATGTAATATGGAAATATCAATGAATGATCTGACACTGTTCTTTAATCCCGTTCATGAGATTGAAGTAGAGAGAGCAATTATTCAATTAAAATCAAGTATCTCAACAGGTTATGATGAGATTTCCTCTCTAATTATCAAAAAATGCATAAACAGCATTACTACTCCGCTTACTTTTATTATAAATAATTCCTTGAGTTCTGGTGTATTTCCGAATGACTTGAAGCTTGCCAAAATAATACCTATACATAAGAAAGGCGATGAAAATCTGATGCAAAACTACAGGCCTATCTCATTACTTTCTATATTCTCTAAGGTTGTCGAGAGGATAGTTGCCGATAAGTTGTTATCATTTCTGAACAGATGTAATATTTTGAATGATAATCAATATGGATTTAGAAAGGCACGCTCCACAATGCATGCAATAGTTGAACTACTAAACAATGTCTACAGAAACATCGATGTGGGCAATGAATGTTTGGCTATTTTTTTAGAACTGAGTAAGGTTTTCGATTGTGTTAACCACAAACGGTTGCTGGCAAAGTTATACAGGTATGGTGTAAGGGGAACACCCTTACAATGGTTTAGGAGCTATCTGGAAGGCCGAAGGCACTATGTTTAGGTCGGTTCGTATCGATCGCGAGAGCAGCCTGTGACTTCTGGGGTTCCTCAAGGATCCGTGCTCGGCCCATTATTGTATATAGTATATGTAAATGACGTGCCCTCCAAAAATGCTATATTATTTGCCGATGACGATATTTGTAGCCTGCGATAGGAAGGATAATGTGGCGGCACCAGCGAACGAAGAACTGCGGAACCTGGAGCTATATTTCAATGATAATGATTTGCATCTAAACTCATGTAAAACAACATTTATCAATTTTAACGTATCAAATAGAGAAAAGAATTATAGTTACCTAATTAAAACTAGTGAAGCTAGTATTACTCAAAAAGGCACGGCAAAATTTTTAGGTGTAACAATCGATTCAGGATGTAACTGGGATACCCATATCGACGGCCTATGCAAGAGGCTGGTATCCGTGTGTTTTGCACTAAAACAGTTGAAGCTGTCAGTAAATTTAGATATTTTAAAAAGGTACTACTACGCAAGTTTTCACTCTTTAGTATCGTATGGTACATTGGCATGGGGCTCCTCAAGTGATAGTGTGAGGGTGTTCAGGTTACAAAAAAGAGCAATACGGAACATTGTGGGTGTAAATGAGGGGACGTCATGTAAAGGTTACTTCACTAGGTTAAATATTATGACGGTTCCCTGTATCTTTATTTACCAATTATTAACTTACGCCAAGCAAAATCTGTTCGAATTTATGAAAGTTGGTGATCACCATGAATATGCCACGAGGCGAGGTGATGCTTTGGAGGTGCCCAGACACAGACTATCGATTTATAAAAAAAGCCCACAGTATTTAATGATAACTGCCTACAATAGAATCTCCAAAAATTTGAAGAGTCTACCGATGGAAAAATTTAAATTAGAGTTAAAAAAGTCACTGATTGCTAGATGCTATTACTCTTTCAGTGACTTTGAAAATGACAGGCAGATCTTAGATTTGCATATCTAAATTGTTTGTTAGTGATTGTTGTATTCATTTTATTTTTATTTTTTACATGTTATACTGTATTGCATTGGTTAGTGCTTATGCTTGTATCATATTTGTATTGTTTGACTTTTTATATTTACATTTACACTATATTGACTTGTTCTATACCATTTTTTTTATGGTCAACTGAACGAATAAATATTATTATTATTATTATTATAACGATTGTAAAGAAGGACCTGAACATGCATCCATATAAGATGCAATCATATCAAGCTCTTCTGCCTGCAGACCACCCCAGACGCCTTGCGTACTGCTATTGGTTCGTTAATAATTTAATGAATGACGATATGCTGAATTTAACTTTTTTTCTGGCGAAGCTTGGTACCACCTTTCAGGATACATCAATTCTCAGAATATGCGAATGTGGAGCACTGATAACCCGCATATTTTTATTGAAACGCCTCTAAATGCTCAGAAAATTGGTGTTTGGATGGCAGTTTCTCGCAGAAGAATAATTGGGCCATTTTTTTTCAATTTCACGGTCAACGCAGAAAGGTACAGAAATATTTTTTTGACTGAATTTGTGCAACAGTTAGACGATGATGAACTTCAATACGGTTATTTCCAGCAAGACGGTGCAACAGCACATACTACACGAGAAAATCTTGCTTTTCTCCGCGAGTTTTTTGATGACCGGCTGATAAGTTTGCATACGGAAGTTGAGTTTCCTCCGAGATTACCTTGTTTGACAATTATGGACTATTTTATCTTTCCTTATTTAAAAACTAAGATTTTCGGAAATCCGATACATAATTTGCAAGAACTGCAACAAAGAATTGTTAAGCAATGTGCAACCATAACGCCTGAAATGCTGCAAAACGCTTTTTACAGCATGAGGAGGCGCGTAAACTTGTGCATTGAACAAAACGGGGGACATTTCCAACAATTATTGTAATTTAGTTTTTCTGGTTAATAAAAACGTTATTTATTTCATAACTTGTAGTTCATTAGTATTTTACAGCTGAACTAAGTAGGTAACACATTTGTAGGTTATTGATAATGTCAGTGTAGCTTGACAATGATTGAATTATTTCAAAAGGATGATTTAAACTAAGACAAGCGTTTTACATTCCATGACCAACATTGACCAATTTAATTTTTGATATCATAGTACTTCTTAGCGAATGTGCCATAAAAATACGAAAATTGTGAATTAAGTCTGTTATGAAATATTTGTACCAGAGAGGGAGAGTGTATCCAACCTCTCATCAAGAGGCCCTCAAGAATTTGCGAAGAAGCTTTTGCATATTTGTTTTTATTTTATGTCGTAAATAATATCAAGACAAAAGTTATACAAATAAGTCATAGGGTGTTATCCATGATAAGCCTTGAGTAGGTAAATTCAAGCAATTACGTTTAGAAATATGAATCGACATACAACAGTAATAAATATAATAATTTACATCGGCTGAAAATGCTTAAAATATCTGCAAAATTAATTACATATAAACATTACTAATTATGTTAATATAGTAGATATAATAGTAATAAATTACAATAGACCATGACTGAATATCCCCATGGATTACCTGGATCACCATCAGCAAAAAGTTATTATTATGTATCTGAAGGTCGACTTCAGTGGTAATCTCTCAGCATTCGATACAGAATTAGAAGAAGTTACAGCAAAACCAGCCAACTAATACCTCGTGAATTTTGCTGTAAGAAAAAGTATATTAAGCAAAATTTTATAACAATAATAATTAATGTAGCGTGATATGCTTATCACACTGCACTTTATACATTATTAAGTTCAAGAGTTCATTTTAAAGAGACACAACATTTTATAAAAATGTTAAAATAAAACAATAGTGACTATAAATATTAAATAAAATGGCCACATAAACTAGTCTGAAGCACTTGTGCTAGACAAGTGTGAGTCACTTTCACGCTTTTACGGTTTCCGACACAAATAATAAATGGTTCCACAATATCATTCACTAATACAAGTTCCACATTCTCTGTTCTGCTTCAATTACATAGTCGATACAATAATTGCTCCAATTATTTATTGTAACATTTCTTATTGCTTCCGTTCTCGCACATGTGACATTTTGAAAGTTGTATTTTTTGCAGCAACTTCATCTTTTATTTGGGCCCAAATCATCTCAATCGGATTGAGCTCACAATGATATGGTTGTAACCGCAATATAGTTCTATGTGCAGCAGCTGCCATTTCATCAATTATATATGTATTATATTGACATTTATGAAGACATTAAACGGAATATTTTTGGAATACAAACAGTCTTGGATTGAAACATATTCTCCATGATGAAGTAGGCAGCTTTTCCAGTCTGCGTGAATGATAAAATGCATTGTCAATGACTATTACAGCATTATCTAGCAATTTTGGCAATATTTGTTGGAACCATATTTCGAAAATGTTGCTGTTCATTTGATTATGGTAATCAGCAGTTTTCCTTCCTTCAAAAAGTAATAGTCCATACTCCACAAATCCCAATACAGATCCTATATGTAGTATTATTAATCGCCTGACTTTACCAGTAGGGTTTCTTAATCCTGTTGATAAACCTTCAACGAAAGCTTCCCGTGCAATGATTATTCCTGGGTCAATCCAAACTTTTCCCTTTGCGTGTCCTTCGTTCAGCCATGTTTCATCTAAGTAAAATATCGGACGACCATCATCTCTGTACTATTTTATTGTTCTCAGGTATTTTCTTCTCCCCCTGAAAATTTCATATTTTTCTATTACTAAATTTTTCTTCTTACGTTTAACATATCTGAAATATAACATATATATGCACATGTGGTAATATGATCAGTGTTTCATTAGCACCTACTTGAAATTAAAATGAGTTTCAAGAATCTGTGTAGTTACTCGGCTCATTTTTGGTATGAACTCATCCATAGTTAAATCTGCCATAATTTTATCAAGGGTTGGAAGTTCGTTTTTAAAAAGGAAACCTTCTGTCGTTCAGAATTTTTTACAGATTCATTAAATTTATGAAGTTTCGAATGCCTGCCTACTTATTTTTTAGGGGGCCTTAATTTGCCTGTCTCTCTATATTCCTTCATTATTCGATATATAGTTGATTTTGTCAACCCTAAAATACATATTTATAATATATTGTTATTGAAGTAAAGTTGTTGTTCCCATTCTGGGAATTTGTACCGTTACCATTTTATGCATATTTAAAACGGTTTGTTTTTCGAGATGTGTTAGATGTCCTAATCGATCATGCTGTTTGAGGGGCGAGACTAAGGCTTGGCTGGGGCCTGGCAGATCACTCATGTTCATGTCGTACTTAAAAGTACAGATTTTATTTAATAACAGTTAAATGTGATATATCAAAGCAAAAATGTAAGAAAGCAAAATCGCAGGTTATAAGATGGCGGAATGGGCGCACTTATTTTTGCATATTAAACTTGCCTGCGCAAGAACCAATGAAATCATAGAAAAAAATTTACCATTTTGGCGCGATATTTGAATCACTCGTTCTTATTCTGAGACAGGGCATAGCAGATATAATATTGGAAATGTAAGTATATTATTTATACTTTAAAATCCTTCAATTAATTTTAAATTATCGTTAAAAAAAGTAGCAAGTATATATGTATTTGAATTCCATGATCCAAATCAATTACAAAATTCTACGAAAATATACCTTAAAATATATACGCGTCGTATGGAAAATTTCGCCGTTTTCTTTTATATAATATATGGAACAAAGATGTATTAGTTATACTCGTAATCGTAATTTTATTTGTCTTATTGTGTAAACTTTGTTCTTATATTAAATAATAAACTATTCCATACTTTGTCTTGTCAATTTTTAAACATCGCGGGATGCATGATCCTATAAAGTAATTCTAATTATGTGACAAATATGACACTGTTACAAATTAAAATATAATTGAAAGCAACTGTCAAGATAAATTAGTATGTATGAACATTCTTGCAACGCATGTTGCTAATGGGTATCCATAATAACTAAATCTACATTGCATTCCTTTAAGTTAGATTTATACCTATAGGTCTTACCTCTATTATCAGATATTATGAAATATATCTGTGAAAAGCTTACAAAAATACGTAATAGATGCAAGGTAGTAGCAACGCATTTACTGATATAATTAACAAAGATTAAAAAAAACTTGGTTTAATGCTACTACTTCTGTGAGTTTTGTGAGGTACATAACAAAAAAAAAACCTGTAATACATTTACCTAGTTATGTATAATTTGGTCGACGGAATGAAAAATAAATTATTCCCGTCGCCATGAAAATTTATAAATCACTAGGGAAGTTCTGCAACAACGAAATTTTTGTTCGATATTTTCTTTATTAAAAAAAGTTTGCCATGTAAATAATTATTTTAAATTTCCTAAGTTCATACTGTGAATGTTTTGACCTACTAAAATATCCTTCTTTTTTATTGTTTTAAAATGCACAAAATTTCTTTAAATCTTCTTATTATTATAAAACAGCCTTTCTGATCTAATTAATAAACGAAAATTTACATTTTCTAATAGTTTACTTTATGTCATGTAGGTATACAAAACAGAAATAAATTGTTATAGTAAATACTCGTAGTAACAAGCACATAGGAAAATAACAACCATATGCATATTACTATTCATAGGACGCATTATTTAGTCAATAAATTAATACATAAATAGCAAATATCTGGACGATATTTTGTCCTGAATTTGTTAATTCTATATTTCACACATGCATCACAGTGAATATGTTGCAAAAAAAAACGTGCTTAATTCTGTGTTTAGGTAGTTTCATAACAAAATAGCAATTTTATTTGAATGAAAGATTTATGATGGTAATTATTTTTCATAAAATTACAAGATTGCGAAAACACGCGTTAATATCAAACTACAATGATTTCCCTAACCTCAAATCTTATATTTATAAGGCATGTTATGCCTTCCTATAGCGAAGTTGTTTCGAATGTGTGCAGGAGGCGACTTTGTTATGTGTGGTCCGAATTTTTAGCGAAAGTTCAAATTAAGTTTTATATACTGTTTTCTTCTTAATTAAGTAAACCTTTGAGAAAAGGCGTACTTTTGGTTTGAATTTTGAATTTTTTATACCAAATTTATTCAAAAGTAAACTTTAAATAGGTACTTTTAAACTCACATTATTCCTATCTAGAAATCATTAGATACAACATATACGCACAAAACTGTTTTTAGGGTAGAATAGTATGCAATGTGTTTTCCTTAATTTATTGATACATTTTTGTCATAGTATTTCCTATGTTTAAGTCCAATCCGTCTGCCACAGGTATCAGGCATGCTCGACCAAGCCCACAGGCCAGGACGGGTAACGCAACGGAGGCCTAAATCATCCGTCCAATTACCTAGGCCAAAGAAACCTCTCTTACATTGGCTTAAAAAACAGTAATATTAGTAGATACATTATATTATTATGTTTTGTTTTTCGTATTTTATGTTAAAACATGTTAAGGTCTTTACTGAATTTTGTCGCAGCAAAATCTCTACATTTAATCAGAAGCTGTTACATATAACATTATGTTACTAAACAAAGGCACAATAATTTGCTCTTCTATGCTGGAAATATAAAGCTGGTACATTTTATTATTTGAAATATAGGCATAATTTATGTTAAACTCTGTCCCATACTAGACAACATCTAAACACATTACGCATATTAGAGTAAATCAGAATGTTTAGATTGCGTACGCGCGCGTGGGTGTGTAATATTTACTTAATTTCTATAATCAAAGATAATAAAATATTAATTATGGTAATCACTGAAATGATTGCTTTGATTAATAACATAACAAAATTCCAAGGGGTTTCCTACCTTGTTAGTATTACAATTTGTTGACAGTAATCCTTTCGTAATCTATGCTTTCATTCAGCAGACACAACAGTTGCGCAACTGTTCAATGATCATGTCCAGTAGATGAGCCCTCACTCCGAACATGTTCAGGAGCGGTCGCCATTTTTGTGAGCGGAAAAATTCTATGCTCACTTGGTGAGCGTATTCTGTACGCATGCGCCTTTGATGCATTCCAAGACCAACCTAATACATAATTTTGAAGAAAGTTACTAGAAGAGTAAGATAGAACATATTAAAGGTATTGTGCAGAAGTAAATGTATTATAATATTGGAGTTCACTCAGTATTTTATTCGGGGTTGGAAAAACTAGCCCTTCCAGTAAAAACTATGTCAAACCTTAATGCAGAAAAACAATTTATTATTATTGTTTATTCGGTTTAATCTCTATAATTTTAACATATGGCAGCAATGAAAAGTATCAGATGACAGACGATGACATAAAGGTGAGCGGTCCTGTCCAGCGAACACTCAACTGTTATGAAGTGAACGGTTGGAGCGGAATCGGTTCCCGATCCTCCTGCTGAATGAAAGCTATGTATCAGGTCAAAAAGCTGATCAAGCAGAACATGTCGGTGTACAAATACATCAATAGATCATTTACTACTTTATATTAACTTGAAATTATAACAATAAGATTCACAAATATAATATTAGTTCAAAACATAAAATTCCATTGGAATGAAAAGCTTTGTCTGTCTTTGATAAATCACGGTAAGAAAAGTTGTCAAATTCCGAGATTTCAGCATTATGTATTGTACTGCCATATTACTAATTATTTATTTTAAATCATAATATAAATACTAATTGATTAAAGTAAATTTTAGAATAAATAAATCGGTCAAACCGCTATAGCTATCAATTCCAAATTTTGTATTTATGAGTATAATCTCCCTGTTGAGAACTGATTAGATTTTCAGTAAAATCGGCAGACCGGAAGTAGTAGTTTACTTCAGTATAAAAATCGAATTTTTCCAATATTTCGTCAACTACTAATTTTATACAAATTTATAAAGAATTTATATGTACTCAAAATTAATTTTAAGAAGAATTTTATTATGAAAGTTTTTCAAAATTCCTACCGGAAGTAGGTCTTTTACTCTTATCGAAAATCAGTTTTTTGCCAATATTTTGCAAGTGATGCTTTTTAGACAGGTACGTCACGAGAATAAAAGTATTTAAATGATAATTTTAAATATCTTTTGTATAAAAAAAATTTCAAAATTCGGACCGGAAGTACCACTTTTACTCTTACCGAATAGCGATTTTTTGCAAATATGTCGTAAATTATGCATACTATGTATATTTATTAAGAGTACAACAGTATTTAGAGTTGGATTTGCAATATTTTTTGTATACATGAAATTTCAAAATTCGGACCGGAAGTAGCACTTTTACTCTAAGCGAGTACCACTTTTTTTCGAATATCTTGCAAAGTATGCATTCTATCGTGATTTATTAAGAGAATGAAAGTACTTAGAATAGTATTTTGAATAATTTTTGTATAAAGAAATTCTTAAAATTGTATAGTTGGAAACGCTAATACTTATAAGAAAGTCGTGTGGTGGCCACACCTCATTTTTTAGGTTAGAATACTACATACTATTTTAATAAAATACACAATTGAAATTTTTATATATGTTCATTTCTACAAACTTTTATAATGGTTATATTACTTTTAAGAGTTAATACTATATTATTTTTATATGACTATATTATAATAATGCAAAATTGAAAAGATGCTTCTTATGCTGGACTGATTTAATCCGATAATATGTGTGAAATTATGCAACGAGTTATACCGAATGCTTATATCGCTAGCATATTAGTAAATGCTAAATATAATCATAATTAAAAACTTGAATGATATCGGCTCGATATAGCTCTATGATACCCAATATAGCAAAAAACAGCTATTTACTCGTAGTCAAAATTACGTAGCGCTGAAATCAGGAATAGGCTACAAGTACATCTTTATTAGAATATCTTGGATAACTATGTGCTTCTAACTCGGGGTTCAAGAAAGACTGGGAACAAATATCTTCGTCAAGTATGAATCTTCTTTATTTATTGCAGCACATTGGTAAATTATATATATATATATAATTTTATACTCACTTCTCCTATTTGTGCTTGAATTTAATTGATAATTATAAATTAAATACCACCAGAAAATTACACAAAATATTTCTTAAATTCTATTGATATGTTTCAGTTGTATTTTCTATTAACAAAGGTTTTCAAATAGCAAACATTTCATAAAATTTTATTATCTTTTTATTTTATAAATTTTTCAGTGTTAACGTAAATGTTATCTTTATAGATTTTAGCCTATCTTACAAATTTATTGAAATAAATAAATTTACTTATTTATTTTGGACAAATGTGTGAATTCACAAAGAGATACGCTTTTAATAGATACATTTTCTCTTACTTTTAAATTAAAATCATCCTTTTTAAGTAATCTACTGATACCAGCTATCGTTTAATACTGTTGATGTTTATTATATATTATTGATGAGGAAGGTATACTATAATGGTATATTATACGGCAGTCCTAGTCCAAGAATTAAATCTGGCTTGTTTCCACTAAGTACTTAAATGACTCATACTTTACTATATGAAAATGCATTCCGAACAATAACAGCATTCGTGAAAACTTATTAGCACTAACTTTTATCGCTCCATGATCCTATAATTCTGAAACAAATTTCTGAAGCTCCACTAGAACTCTTAGTCAGCGAATTTGTGGATGCGCTCCGTCGATGGAATTGCACCTGACTACACGATAGTCCATACCCCCTTTGCATCAGAAGTCTAACCGACATAGACCCCAAATGAGGAGATTGATTCGAAGCCAATGTTTTCCCCCATCCGTAGTACTTATATTAAAAAAAAATCCTCTAACTGCTGAGCCACAACTAAATGTTTAAGTTGTGGCCACTAGTGTAGAAGCACTTATTGTTTCGGGACCGCCCGTTACAAATGGTCCATAATGAATAGGCCAGCACAAGCACAGCATGACCGTGGAGGACGTCGTGCCGGACCATGTATATGCGTAAACACGCTCAGCAGTCGGGCCTAAACACCACCCATATTGACGCAGAATTCTGGTTTGGGGTACTTTAAAGTGTTATAATATTTCCCTTGGATCCGGGAGATGGCATGTCAGTGTCTAGAAATTGTCTAGAACTAGACTGTTAGAGGCTGAACCAAAAAATCAGACTTACTTTCTATGTAAATGCTGGCAGTATCGCCGGGAGCTACATTGGCCGTGTCGATATAGCTCCCGATAAGCGTTAAGCATTCACCAACTTTAAGGATGTTAGCCAGCAACTTCACTAACACCCGGCCACTCCTCAGATTAGGCATGTTATGACGATTCCTCCTTCAGCGTTAGATAGGTCACAATCGTAGCCACTTAGTTACGTCAAGGGAGTCTGTAAGCCTGTGTAAGCCAAAAAGGGCAGTCAGCGCAAAACTTACCCAATGCACCTATCGAGATAAATTCACCTAGATAATTGGTATAGAGTACCTCTAGGAGCTACTGGATTACCGGAAGGTCAAGGTAAGAGCAGAACAGTTTTAGTATTAGCCACAATAAGACTGTCAACGGGCAGTCGAGCAAGTAACTTTCCCTTACTAATCCTTTCGACACTGTCGCCTTTTTGTCGTCCGCTAAGGTATGTCGTGGGGTTAGGTAGATTCCGTCGGTTTTAAATTATACCCGTCAGTAAGTCACGCGACACCCAGTGAAACTGTGAGTCAGTGCGTTTTAAATCCGTCCTCCTGCGTTATTGACAACTTTTTAACAAATTATGAAGTGTCCATGTCTATAGAACGAACGAACAAACTTGACGAGAATATCTTCCAATAACTATGGTTAGAGCTTAAGTAGCTTTGACTACTGACAAAGAATTGACATGGTGGAAAAAATTTTCCAGTGTACCGCCAGCATTTTTTCAAAAATAGTTTTTACGATCTATCATTGATTTATATGGACATTTATGGCAGCCGTGTATGTAATTCCATTCATTTTCATAAACTATCAATGCTCTAGAACAGATTTAAATAAGATTTAAAATATGTACTACAAAAATAAGCCACATGAAAATCGAAATAAAATTGAAAATTAACTATGTACTTTAGGAACACAAGATAAGCCCATGTATATTCAATGAATGCATGATAGATAACAGATATAGTACTCAGTTCTTACAAAGAGATAATGTCAATGACGAAATTGTACAACATCCATACCATTACCCAAAGTTATCTTCAACTGGTTTATGGTGTTATACGTTAATGAAAGCGTATTAGGTGGATAGTAATTAGTTTTATTATTAAAGGTTGCTTTCTAAAGATTAACTTGTACTCTACAAGCTTAATAATAAAATTGCATCCGTACATCTACATTTGTATACATATATTAAATTTAGTTAACTTTGATTTTGTTATACCTACATAAAAAAGGTTAAACTACATATTTCATAATGTAAATGTTATCTCAACAAACACAAAGTCAGAACATCAAATTGTACAAAAATAGCATGCCTATTATAGAAGTTACAACTTTCTCTTGTAACATTTATACGAGCATATGTACGGACACTCATGTACGAGTCGAACTTGTCAAATCAATTTAAAGTTCAAAGGGTAGAAAAGTTTATTCGTTTAACTTATTCATTCGTAATTCAACAAACTATTAAAGCAAACATCAGTCGCCAATTGATATTCATGCAGAGAAATGTTATACTTCACCAGAAATTTTAATAAAAGCAACTCTTAATTTACCCATTTAGTATGTATACTATTAAATCGGATTCCTATTTTTTCTTTATTTAGCTGACCGATCTCTCATTATAATGAAAACCTCCCAGCCATATTTACGCTTTCTGCACTATTTGAGTATAATTAATTTTTGTTAGCTAGTCCTAATTATAATGTACATGATTTCTCATATAAAGTAGAAATTACTTCCATACTGACTTCCCCTGGTAATATTTTTCAAGGATAGTAGTATCTTTATCGAATCATTTTTCATATTTATCACTAACCACCAAAATTTGGAGGAATATGTTCCAGTGTAAATCTAAAAGATGATTTTATATATAACTTAAGTTTTAATTCTTAGTTTCCTTATAATTTTGAGATTTATTTCATAAAAGATTTATACTACTACTTTGACTACTTTCCAAGCAGCATGACAGCAGTTATGATATTTTCAAATTCTACATCCACAATAATTCAATGAATTTAAAAATTGGAATAGGTCGTAATGACAACGACCTAGCTACCGACTTTGCTCGCTGTCATTAACTGTCAGATATTAAATATAATCTTCTAACCATGTTCTTCTTACGTTGTTATTATACCGTGCCTTCATAATATTACCTCATTAAAGGAGGGTATTTTTTACATAATTAATGGTGGAATTCTGTAACTTCTCGGAAGCTCCGGCTATCGTAGGCCCTGGCAACGAAGTGACGTTGCGATGACGATTTCAGAATTTTTAGAGTTAGTGACGTAGAAGTGTCAATTTACGATATTTTGCACATAACCTTTATGTTTAACATGTAAACAAACATCATCTCGTAAACATATACCAAAATCTTTCAATTTAAAATTTTAACTAATAAGAAAATTGTTTGAAATATAATATAGCGATTGCTTTTTTGCATTGCATTTTTTTTTAAAGAAAATGCACGGAACATTTTGTAATGCCAAGACATAGTATAACCATATGTTTATACTGCTAGCAAGATAGCACGAAACACTTTGGAAAATTTCAACAAGAACTGCTATCATTAGGAGAGTTTCAAAGGACGTAGTATCGCACTAGTGTATAGTGAATTTGCAGATAAATGTCTTTTCAGGCACATTTATGGATGATGAAATGTGATTTTTTTATAAAGCCAACAAGAACAGATATCCCTATCAAGTCGACATTGTTTTTCTTACAAGAGTACCTAAACACAAAAAAATACATAAACCTAGCAGACAATATCCACAGAACATAAAGCATGTGAAATGTGCACAAACTAATTGTTTGAAAAAGTCTATTATGGTATCGTGTTCACAATAACTTCACAATTTAAAGTTGACTTTTTCATAAGATTTTCTAATAATAAAACTACATCAAATTGAGAGGATGTTTAACTTTATATTATGTTGAAGAAGATAAGAGGAAATTTACCTGTTTAGTCAATGAATTTCTTTATTTGTAAGTCAAACCGCAAAGATTTTATCAATATGTAACTATATTGAACGATTAATGTTTTAGGCTCCAAAAAGGTAACATTAAGTTTTAATAGCATAGGCCAAAGTACATAAATGGTTGAAGGATATAGATGATTTTGTATTTAGAAAATCGACCAATCCTGTGCTGTATTGTTGTACTTGGTACACCAAATCATTCGATATTATTGCAGGATTTTGTTGTCGAGCCTCTGAAATTATAGTAATTGAAAGTTCTCTTTATTTGCAGTTTTTACAGAAGAGTAATATTCATTAGGCTGAAATTTGCACTTTGTCAACTCAAAAGAATGTAAAAAATTATTGTTTAATAAATTTACCAGCAAGTATTATAAAACAATAGAAGACATTTGACTCATATAATTATACTAATATTGGATATGAATTATATGTTTACTATAAAATCTTAACAATAAAGATCAAAAAGAAAAATAATAATACTGAACTAGAAATGTGAACTTTGAATAATAGGTACTCAAATAGAAATTGTTTGTATAAATATTGAAAAATAAAACACATTTTATTGTCAAATATATTTTTTTTTATTAACCTTACCATAATAGTGCTGAAATTTAAAAAAATTACAGTATGTGAATATAAAAAATATATATACAAAAGGAGGGTGTTCTTCATCGGCTAAAGGTGGAGCAAGTATATCAACATGTGTGCCATCAATTACACCTACATCTCGTGCACCCCATTTTTCATAAAAACTAAACAGAACAATAATTTTTAGAACGTTTAGAAAAGATATGATTGCCCTTGGTAAATATATGAACTGGGTGCTATCAATTAAACAAAATACATCTCCGGTCTCCCATTTTTTATCATAAAAACAAAATAAGGAATTATTTTTAGAATATTTTGATACAACATAATTACCCTTACTTAACACGATTCTGCTGGTGATGCCAACCTTGCCCGTTTTTTTGCAGGAGTGTTAATATTTTCAAAACGGATTCCTATCAGTCAAGATCCATTATTATGGTGGAAAATTAATACCAAATACAAATCCCTGAGCTCGATTGCCTGTCAATATTTGTCATTTCCACCAAGTTCAGTAGCAAGCGAACAACTCTTTAGTGGTGCTGGCCTAATATATGACGCGTTGCGAAGTAGATTGGACGAAGATAAAGCTGCGAAGCTTTTGTTTATTAAGTACAATTTGCTTCTTTTAGAGTCGCTAGATATTAGTAATGTTTAAAATTCAATTCACCTACTTAATCAAATTTGAAGATTTGACTAAGTAGGTGTATTATTTTATTGTTAACTGAAATTAAGGAAACTGAATAATGTTTGTGTTTGTATTATTTTATTAGGTTGTTCTCAAAACACATATCTGTTCTGCCTCCAGCTCCGCCTCAGACTCCGATTCCGGTTCTGATTCCAGTTCCGATTCCGATAAATCAAATTTAAAAACTCCGATTCCGACTTCGGTTCCGATAAACCCACTTCCGTTACATCCCTAATCTAAACGGTCCACACAGGTGTTTGGTTTAAGCCATCCAACACAAGGGAGAGCCCTTCACACTCATGAGACTACAAGCATTGCCAAGAAAACAGCAGTTTACATTTTAACAGGCGAGTGTTTATTCATCGATAATAAGAATTATCAGTGTCAATTAATCTTTTAGGTTTTAGATATTAATATACAGGGTGTCTCTAAAAGGTCTTTAAACAACTCTACCACGTATTTTTCGGACCAAAATAAACCGATTTAGCAAAACTTGGCTTAGTGAAAGTTGCTTAGTTTGTGCGCAATACGGTCCTGAAGTTGCAGTTGGAAAATTGTTTTTTTGTTATAAATTTGAAACGGCTGGAGCGATTGCGCTAGATTTTGTCACGTTTACATAGTTTTATGAGTCAAGAAATTCTGTATCAAAATTGTGATAGTAATCAATCCATAGGCGGAGAACCTGCGTTTATAAATATTAAAACATTTCCATTTTCTACGCCAATGGATAAAAAAGAGTTTGTCTATAAAATTTAGATTAAGTGTCTTAAGTACAAGAAAAAAGGTACTCTTGGTAAGACTCGAAAAATTGCATCGTTTTCTCAAAAATCGCATTTTAAGATTTGAGAACATTAACTAGAGGACGGCAGCGCATACTGTGTGCTCCATGTACATGTATCTTTAAGCCGTGTACACGTGTCTTAGGCCGTTTAGACGTCTCTTTAAACTATGTACACGTCTTTTGACGTAATTTTTGAATTGATAATTTTTTTTGTAAAATGTTTTCTTTTTTAAAAAATACAGAACGGCCAATACCAGATAGGTTAAAACAAAAAGGCACTGATTTACAAAAAAGATATTCTATTTATCTCGACAATTGATGCAAAAAATGCTATTTTTTGATGTTTTTTTTTGTTTTAAGAATTCCACTTGTGCCCTGCGTTTTGTAAAATACATATGTTTGTATTATATGGTTTACAAAAAAGATATTCTATTTATCTCGACAATTGATGCAAAAAATGCTATTTTTTTTATGTTTCTTTTTTGTTTTAAGAATTCCACTTGTGCCCTGCGTTTTGTAAAATACGTATGCTTGTATTATATGGTTTACAAAAAAGATATTCTATTTATCTCGACAATTGATGCAAAAAATGCTATTTTTTTGATGTTTTTTGTTTTGTTTTAAGAATTCCACTTGTGCCCTGCGTTTTGTAAAATACATATGTTTGTATTTGGTTGTTATTGTTGGTTTCCATAGTTATGACTATTTGAATATTTGACAACGACTTTTCTGGATTTTCAAAAGTGTTTTCCATCATTACTTTTATTTTCGTTTTGTCATGGCTGTTCAATACACCAACGAAGAATATACCAATATGTTATTAGTATATGGATATTGTCAAGGCAATTGTGCCGAGAGTGTTAGAGTATATTCCGAACGGTTTCCAAATCGTCGTGTTCCAAGTCATCCAACGTTTGCCGCAGTAGAGAGACGCCTTCGAGAAACCGGTCGCTTAGCTCCTGTAACAGCAAACTATGGCAGGCAGCGCTTTGTGAGGCAACCTGAAGTAGAAGAAGAAATTTTAGACCGTGTTCAAGAAGATCCGGAACTGATTGTTAGACGAATAGCTAGAGAAATTGCAGTATCTAAAGATGTGGTCAATAGAGTAATTAGAGAACAATTATTACATCCATACCATAAGATTCGAGTTCAAGACCTCTTACTTCAAGATCCTGAAAGGCGCCTAAATTTTTGCCGGTTTATTGAACATAAAAGAGCAAGAAATTTAAACTTTTGCAAAAAAATCTTATTTACCGACGAAGCTTGTTTTACAAGAAGAGGGATAACGAACTTTCATAATGAACATGTTTATGCAGAGGACCACATGCCATTAAAATTAACCATTTTCAACATGAATTTAAAATGAATGTATGGGCTGGAATAATCGGAAATTTTATTATTGGACCTGTCAGACTACCGCAAAGATTAACTGGAGAAGCCTATTTGATTTTTTTACAACATACTCTTCCGGACTTGTTAGATGATATACCGCTAGATATTTGACGGAATATGTGGTTTATGCACGATGGTGCACCACCACATTTTTCGATGAACGTACGACACTACTTAAACCATCACTTTTCAAATAGATGGATCGGTAGAGGTAATGACGCTCCTGTACAATGGGCACCTCGAAGTCCAGATCTGAATCCTCTGGATTATTTTTTTTTGGGGACACCAGAAATCCATTGTTTACAATGCACCTGTAAATAATGAAGAAGAATTGTGGCAACGTATTCAAGAAGCAACCAATAATCTCAGAGGTGATGTAGAAGTTTTGCAAAGAGTTCAATTTAATTTCCTTCGGCGAATAGACCTTTGTATTCACGAAAATGGTAGACATTTTGAACACCTTTTATAATATCTTTTCTTTTTTTTTAAAAAATCATTGTTTCATTTTCATTATTTCATTGTTTAATTGTTAATAATTCTCTGTTGTCCACCAACCAGAACACAATTGGAATTTATATGAAAAAACATTATTAAAAAAATAGCATCTTTGTATTAATTGGCGAAATAAACAGAATATCTTTTTTATTAACTAGTACCTATTTGTTTTGACCTATTTGGTATTGGTCGTTCCGTATTTATTAAAAAAGAAAACATATCATAAAAAAATTGTTAACAATTCTTAAAATGCGATTTTTGAGAAAACGATGCAATTTTTCGAGTCTTACCAAGAGTACCTTTTTTCTTGTACTTAAGACACTTAATCTAAAATTTTATAGACAAACTCTTTTTTATCCATTGGCGTAGGAAATGGAAATGTTTTAATATTTATAAACGCAGGTTCTCCGCCTATGAATTGATTACTATCACAATTTTGATACAGAATTTCTTGACTCATAAAAGTATGTAAACGTGACAAAATTTAGCGCAATCGCTCTTGCCGTTTCAAATTTATAACAAAAAAACAATTTTCCAACTGCAACTTCAGGACCGTATTGCGCACAAACTAAGCAACTTTCACTAAGCCAAGTTTTGCTAAATCGGTTTATTTTGGTCCGAAAAATACGTGGTAGAGTTGTTTAAAGACCTTTTAGAGACACCCTGTATAATAGTTAAAGATTGATATCAGAAGCATTTTAATACATTTAACAAGTTCGTCTTACGGATTAAATAACCTATTCTTTGAAGAAGACTATGAATTTATTGGAACAATATACACTATTCATGGTTTATATCAATGGAAATAGTATATATGCTATCTTAATCTAAATAAAGGAAGTATGTTCTTTGATATTAAACTTAAGGCTAATATTTAATTTGTTTCAGTTAATACAATGTTCTTGAAATAAACGTATAATATTTATTCACGACAATATATATAAATATATTAAAATTCTTTTCCAAATATACAAATATATACTGGTTGTCATATTGTTATTACTTTTGCTCATCATTTGCCACTACTACCAAGAAGATACTCATTTTACTTTCTTATACGTAGTATAAGGAAGTATTGTGATGATGAAAATTTTCGACCTCGATATTTTTACAGTTGTCCACGTTTTAAATTCCCCTGATACCGAAAAAGTGGTTTTTAAAAAATGTCTCTGTGTGTGTGTCTCTCTGTGTGTGTGGCCAGGATAGCGGTCAAACCGCTATAGCTATCAATTCCAAATTTTGTATTTACGAGTATAATCTCCCTGTTGAGAACTGATTACATTTTCAGTAAAATCGGCAGAGCGGAAGTAGTAGTTTACTTCAATAAAAAAATGGAATTTTTCCAATATTTCGTCAACTACTAATTTTAAACAAATTTATAAAGAATTCAAATGTACTCAAAATTAATTTTGATAATTAACTTCATAGTGTTGTAGACCAATGAGACATTAAAAACAGTGTCACATGCACCAATCACAAGTTAGAAATGATTTCTTTAACTGAAAAGAATGTATGGTATTTTTCTTGTCGATACCTCATTGTCTTAGCATTATTTTAGCAACCATTAATATTTAAAAAATCAAATGTCATTTTGACAAAAGTAAAAATGTCGCGCTTCGGCAACATTCCTGACGCTTCAATTAATGAAAACATTCAAAATTCGATTCCGAGAAAGACAACTCAGTGTAGAGAAAGTGTGTGGAATCAATTTGCAGAATTTTGCCAACAACGCAAATATGAATTAAGCGAATCTTTGTCCACTGATATGATTGCTAGTATTTTAAAAGATTATGCATTTAATATGCGGAAACGTAATGGAGAAGATTATAAGGAATCTTGTGTCAAAACGCTATGGAATACAACCGCCAAGTTAGTGCAAGACTTGTATTTTAACAAATATAATAGAAGAATTGACTCATTCTCGGATATAGTCTTCAAAGCTGCACGAGAAGCGAGGAACACCAAACGCAAGCAGCTGCAATCAATTCCGGAGAAACGGAAAGTAAGCGCTGAAGCATTCTCTCTTGAAGAAATTGACAAGATTATAAACAGCTTTGACGAAGATACTCCAGAAGGTCTTCAGAAAAAGTTTTTCCACATTGTTTCTTTTGAATTAGCGTGGCGCGGTGGGGAAGGAAGCAATTATATCACGGACTATTTTAAAGAAGAAATAGGAAACGATGGATGTGCGACAGGCAGGATTATTTATAATCCTATATTTACAAAAACTTGTCAAGGTAGGTTAACAATAACTAAAGGAATTCATTAAACTTTAAATAATATAGGTGGTGCTGAAAAATGCGCAGAGAATAAGTGGCTTACGCCTAACAAGGAAAACATAGACCGATGTCCAGTAAGGTTATTCAACAAACTGCAAGAAAAACGTAGTCCACACATTACATCTAATAGACTATTTTTAACTGCAAATCCTCACTGGAAAACAACTGGAAAATGGTACAAAAATTCTCCTGTAGGTCACAATGAGATTGCGAAGTGGACCAAGTCCTCCGCGGTAAAAATTGGATTAGATATTAAAAAAAGGAAATTGACAAATCACTCGCATCGTTCTAGTATTGTTTCGCATTTAACAAAATCTGGAATAAATGAACAAGAATTAATTAAGATTACTGGCCACAGTAATGCATCTTCAATAAAACCATATCTTCATATTGACGAGAACCACCACACCAACATCATCAACCAAATACGACACACCAACTCGAACATCATTCATCAAAATTCTAGTACAGATTTACCTCATGTCGCATTTCCATCAACTTCAAAACAAAATAATTCTCAAGCTACGTTCACTAATTGTACCTTTAATTATAATTATAATTGTTCTCATAAATAAAGTTGTTAAAAATTTGACGTATTTAACGCTTCATTCAGTTAATTCTCCAACCGAAGATCATAAGTGCTCAACTCTTGCCAGGCAAGATTTTTATTTTGTATGAGCATTGGTTGCTTAGCAATTAAACTCGATCAAATTCTTGGGAAAAGAACCCTCGCGCTCCGCGCTCGGGTTCTTTTCGTCAATTTGATCTAGTTTAATTGCCAAGCAACCAATGCTCATACAAAATAAAAATCTTGCCGACAAGAGTTGAGCACTTATGATCTTACTGTTGAGAAGAATTTTATTATGAAAGTTTTTTTAAAATTCCTACCGGAAGTAGGTCTTTTACTCTTATCGAAAATCAGTTTTTTGCCAATATTTTGCAAGTCATGCTGTTTAAACAGGTACGTTACGAGTAAAAAAGTATTTAAATGATAATTTTAAATATCTTTTGTATAAAAAATATTTCAAAATTCGGACCGGAAGTACCACTTTTAGTCTTACCGAATAGCGATTTTTTGCAAATATGTCGTAAATTATGCATTCTATATATATTTATTAAGAGTACAAAAGTATTTAGAGTTGGATTTGCAATATTTTTTGTATACATGAAATTTCAAAATTCGGACCGGAAGTAGCACTTTTACTCTTAGCGAGTAGCACTTTTTTTCGAATATCTTGCAAAGTATGCATTCTATAGCGATATATTAAGAGAATGAAAGTACTTAGAATAGTATTTTGAATAATTTTTATATAAAAGAATTCTTAAAATTTTGTAGTTTGAAACGCTCATACGTATAAGAAAGTCGTGTGGTGACCACACCTCATTTTTTATGTTATATTAAGAAAAAAAGAAAGCACATATATAAATATATAATATAAAGTATACATGTGCTTTTAATAAAATGTCTGAGATTTCCGTTATACATTAAATATTTTTCAATACTTTAACCTTAAGTTCAAGTGTTAAGTAGCGTCGATAAACTTTAAAGTTTGTAAAAAAAAATACGCAGGCTTTCAATCTCTGATCGGTCTGATAGAAATGTCGGGCTCATTAAGATGATACGGTTGAAATGCGTTTATTGTGAATTAGCTTGTTATCTGAAATGCTGCACGAGTAGGCGCTCGAATTATGTATTTGGCGATTATATCGGTTTAAAAATATATTATTTTGATATATGTATCTAATAAGATACTTTCTCATGCGGTGAACTCACAAAATTGACCTATACAATATTCCCGTTTTGAATATATTGATAACATTTGGTATATATGTTATTACAGTGTGATAACACGGCTAGTTCCACGATCATCATATTTAGTAGGTCAAATTTCGATTATAAATAAATCGATTTTATTAAAATACATACGTACATAATGTGATCATATAAACTACATAAGCAACTAGCAATTGAAGTTTTGTCTTAATTATACCTAATAGGAACCTGTTTGTATCTTGAAATTTAATTCAATCTATAAAAACCATAAATCTAATATTTTGAATAAGTTGAGAAACTGAAGTGTATAACAAGCATACGCGAAATACTGCGGTTGAATACTCAACCTAGGTATTTTTTCTATAACATCCAGTAATATATTTCAAAGTATTCGCCATCGACCTGGAGACATCTTTTCCAATGGAGCACCAACCTTCTTGAAACAACCACGTAAGAGAGACACAGATCTACATCTACGTTAAAAAGTTGTTTTCTTTACCAAACTTAAGACTGAAAAACAAAATTATAGCATTTTCGGTACTTAACTCTTAGTCTGTCAAGAAATGATGCGTTGTGTTCCCCTGTTGTTATAATCAGTAACAAGTCACTGTGTCTGTTCTAAGAAAAAAATCCAATCTTTATCACTTTTCTTTACAATTTACACTTTCCTAAATGGTTTTTTCTGATGTGTCCAATGCAAAAAGTACAGATGGAACACCGACATGGATTGATTCAATCAATTAACTCATAGTAACTGTAAATAAACCAATGAGTTTAATTTAGGCGCAGTGGACTCATAACGAGCCCTCCATGTCATATTGCCGTGATCCTTATAATTTAAGCATTTTAAAATAGTTAGACAATTAAGTATTGGAATAAGAAAATAAATTTTTAGTTGTAAACATAATACCTAGAAACGAATTATGAGTTGCATAACCTCTAAGGCGCAATATTATGATGAAAGGTATATGATAATTTGAGATTGAAATAAATTTATATGAACGGTATAGAAATAAACACAAACATAAATTCATGTATTTTATATTAATAGAAAAGATGAGCAAAAGGTGTGTTCTCAATATACAAAAACAGAACCAACGAACAAAGGTGAAATTAGACATGCACGATATGAAAACATCTTCCAAAGTGAATAGATGCTGTAAATAAATTTGTAAAAAAGATTGTTATCTGTTAGATATTTTATGGTCACATTTAACAATACAATATATACCTGATACTTATATTTAATAGTATTTTTAAAAAAGGATATACAAAAAAGTGTTCTTTATTCGACACGATTTAAATAAAGTAAAGGCTTCAGAAATAGCAGGATAAATCTGGTTTAATCCGGAAAAGCTTCAGAAATAATAGGATAAATCTGGTTTAATCTGAATAAATCTACAAAGAAAAAATAATGTTAACGTTGTTGACAGCTACGTGCAAATCAACCTACATGAAGATGAGAGAAGGTGGCTGGAGACAGGGATAAAGTTGTCGAGGTCCGTGTTCCTGATAATGTGATCATAAAAGGAAGAATTTTATCTGTATTCAATGTATTTCCGATTATTTCCAACGAAGATATCTACAAAAACAAAATACGGATAGTTTTAAACAATGGAAAAGGAAGTATTTAAACAATGATGAAAGAGGCAACAAATTCATTTACAAATACAACGAGGGATGGCGTTAATAGAAGAAGAATATACCTACTCAAGACAAAGAATCGCGAATGTGCACGGACTTTAATAATAAAAAAATTGTTTGTGGACATTCTGTGCATTTTTTAACTGTCAAAAACTGTATAGGTATAATTCGACCTGGGGGAAACTTGAAGAAAACAAATATGAGCAGGGCAACACCAACATAAACATTAGTGTGTGAGTTGTGGCGCTGCAGAAGGATAGTAGTGTTTTGTTTCGAGGACCGAGGTGATAAAAAGGCGCGAACGACGATAGAGAAGAGGAAGCTGCCGATCGTTTGAATTGACCGAACGTATAAATTTTGTTTTCGTACGCAAATGATTGCAGGCGTACTAACACTGCATAAAATCATTTTAGTTGAATGTATTAAGTTATTTTGATTTCAATAAGTAGTTTAGTTTTTCACATTATAATTAATTCATTGTTACATTGTTTAATTTCATATTTTTCTTATTATCAAAATGGTAGATAGGGTAAACGGTATAGTCGTTGGCACTCGTATAGTGATTGGCACTACGACGATAAAAGTGGATTTAATAAGAAAACTACTAAAGCTTTTAATATAGGATAAATCTCAAAATATAGCGCCATCTATGTAAAATGTGTGTTATTAGTTGCGTCATCGTTAATCCAATATGGTATTCGCAGTGAGCGAATGTGTCGGGTGCGGTTCCTGTTGTTCCTTATGAGTGACAAGTTTTCACAAATTGTGTAAGCCCCACCTCATTGTTCGTTGCGCTGTATTCGAGTGTTATCTGAAATAAAACATAATTACAGGTGAGTTACCTTTTAATTGAACTTCATAAATGATAATTTGAGGTTACTTGGGGTGTTATTCACCCATTTAACCGTAATTTTAGTAGTGCCAATAACTGTATGAAAAAATGTCAACTTTTTAATCATTGGCATCAGATGGCAATGCCTATGCTTTGGGCGGGAAAGTATTTTATGTCAAAACTCATCTTAAAATACCTACAATTTTATATTCTATTAGGATTTTGTTAAATTGTCATGTCAGAAGTGTAGGTAGACAGTTGTTGGCACCAGTGATATTAACTGTCTGGTTGGGTGCCAATGACTAAAATTTGTCTAGATGATCATCGCCGTCATGCCGAACGTCATTGAAGGCTCAAAATATAGGAAAACCTATGACGAAGGAACAATATCACCTGGAAGATATATTAAATAAAGGCCTAAGCAAGAAAGCTGCCTCTAGGAAATATGGAATTCCACGTTCCACATTGCAATTTCGCTTGAATCAAAAATTCAGTAAATCGACATTTGGACCAAGTCCAATTCTTTCAAACGACGAGGAACACATTTTGGTTGATTGGGTTTTCCATAGTGCTATAAAAGGGTTTCCGCGAAGAAAAGATGATCTGCAAATCAGTGTCAAGTGTTTTCTAGACGAGAAACCACGAGACAATCCGTTTAAAAACAATATGCCGGGTGATGGGTGGTACAAAGCATTTTCGAAGCGACATCCTACACTGTCTGAAAGAGTGCCTGAAGCCGTTACTGCTGCCAGTGCGAGGGTTAGTGAAGCAGATATTCGAGATTTGAAGAAATAGTTTGCGTTAATTTAATGAACAAGGTAAAACTGCCAAATCCAACGACCGAACAAGAATCTCAAGAATTTCGGGTTTTGCATAGATTGTGGAAGGAATACGATTGGACATCGGTTGAAAACGAGATTGAAAACGGGATTGAAAACAATTCAGTAGTAGTTGAATTTCAAAATTTTGCTTTCAAAATATCAATAGAAGAAGAATTGTCAACAACTTCTGCTGCAACGGGTGAGATTTATTTTATTACTTCTTCTTGTTGGTTTATTTATGTATTTAGGTGCTTCAGAAGATACAGAAGTCCATGAATCTAATGAATCGGTCATCAATCCTCCCCTAGAAAAAGAACACCAAGAAGAATTATCAACAAACGACCCTAGCAATGTATCACTCACTCAAAGATTATTTAGTATGGCCGGAAAGTCCTGCCAGGAAAGGCAACAGAAATTCGGAGCGAATGCCTTTTGTTCTCACGTCTGAACAGGAGAAAAAAATACAAAGTGAAAAAAGGGAGAAAAAAAGCATTGCCGAAAAACAAAAAGGAGAAAGAAAGCGTAAACGCTTGGAGAAACAAGAAGAAAATGAAAACAAAAAGAAATGCAAGAAAGTAACAAAGAACAATAAAGGAAAATTAAAAGATGTAAACAGCAATAACCCAAATGAAAAGCAAATAAAAATCATATCTAATATAAAGTTATGTGAAGCGGTAGAAACTGCAAAGAAAGTTCTTTTCTCAGAAGACGATGATGACGATGAGGAGAAAAAGAAGAATGATACCAATTACGAAATTCGAGGAACCATGGTTAATTAGGGAACTATGTTATATTTGTGTGAAAAATATAAATACTTCTAGTAATGGATTTAAATGTTCAAAGTGTTATCGTACTTACCATCAAAATTGTATACAAAAGCAGGGCCTTTATGACATTTTGGTTGACGATGGTTTTACATGCAGATCTTGTAAACAAAAAAAGTAAACACAAGTTTTTTAATCATTTAAACTAATTTATAGATATTTTATTAACTTACCTTCCCAATGTCTGCCTTACTACTCCTCTAGAGAGGTTGATACAAACACAGGTTTATTTTTTTACACACAAAAAAAGTGTGCCAATCACTATACGCTGCGGGTGTCAATTATTGTCATTTAAGTGCCAATCACTGAAATTTAAGTATTTTATACTTCTCAACGAATTTTCTGCTAATTGAGGTAGAAATTATTATGGGAGACGTCTTGTTAATTGAATTTATACTATTTTTAATTTGCCTGAGTATATCAAACGCAGATTATACAGCCAAATATGTTAGTATCAATAAATAAATGGTGCTATCTTTCTTAAAGTGCCAATCACTATACCGTTTACCCTATGTACCCACAGGAATTTGATAATGTATATCAATATTATAAGTAAGTTTTTCTTGAAATAAATTCATGATAGATAATTGATGGTGTACGGCGAGTGCTTAAAATGCTACGTGCAAATGTTCATTCTTGGTAAAGCGTTTAACATCGTCAATATTTTGAATAGAATATTATTTTTTTAAAGTAGATTAATTTTGTAAATCATGGGAGAATTGTTAATGATGTAAAAGGGCATTGAAAGTACTACGTGAAAATGTTTGCTAGCGATGTTTACTGCGCATTATTAACAATTTATTGGATTAAATTTAATAAAGAATTCAAGCACTTTGAATACGTAAAGGCAGCAACAAGAATCTTCTGCTTGCAAAAAAAGCGATTAGAGCTCTTTGTAATCTGAAATACACGGATGGTTGTAAGGAACATTTCAAGCAAGAAAGAATACTGACCTTCCCCTGCCTATTTATACTTACATGTATAAAATACGTTAGAAAAAACCAATAAAAGTATATATTGAATGGAGGGCATCATAACTACGAAACCCGCCACAGAAAAGAGTTCCAAATCCCATATCACCGCCTGCAAACGACACAACGCTACGTAGACTATTGGGGGCCCAACCTATATAACAAAATCAAGAACCATATTGAAGAGAGGGACAAATTATTCATAAAAAGAGTGGAGGAAATTTTAAGCTATCACAGTTTTTGTTCAATAGAAGAGTTCTTAAAGTGTGACTTAGAACATTAATGACTTTTAAATACATTAATGCATTATATACACTTTATTGTTTTGTTGTTATTGTTTGTTTTATTGACATATACAGCTAACTGTGCATTTTTAATTAACTTATTGACTTTCTTGTAATGGTAATTACAACGAATAAAATATTATTATTATTATTATTATCCTATTTAATTTTAAATAAGAAATGTTGTTGACGAATAAAGGAAGGATCACTGCTAGAACCTACAAGAAAATTATGAATGTCAACAGGGATTAAGATTAAAATATTTGTTGGAGTAGTTATAATTTAAATGATTGTAATCTCTGCATTCATTAAAAATATATATGGTTTTGTATCATTAGTGCCGGGTTATAGCATAATTATCGTCATTATTCAATTAATACAAAACCTCTGCTACTGCAATATGTTAATGATTTAATTAGGATTACAGGATTTGCCTATTTGAAGAGTATACCAACTGCTACTAGAATATTCTTTCTTGTTCGTAACCGTTCCTGAAGTTGGTTGTACGTTTGCTTCTACGAATGTTTGCTTGTGTGTTTATTTAATTGACAAAGTTATTGATGTAACCTGATTTATCAGATCTAAGACTTGCATGGCCAAAAATTATTTTTATGGATCTACTTGGGAGCATTTCAACGATTTTACATAATCCGACTCGTGAAGCCAACTTCCAATACAGACTACTACAACTTTCACCTTCCAAATATACATCTACTTGAAGAGTCTCCTAGAACATGGTACCCCACAAAAGCCTAATCTTTAACTTATTTACTAGATACGTTAGTGATAATGTTGTAACAGTTACAGTTATAGTTAAGGGTACTCATCTATAGTTTTGGTTTGTTTTCGTATTAACACATTTTCTAATATCCCGCTATCTTTGCTTTGTAAAATATTCTGTATTAGAAATATAATTATTTTCCTATTTCTGATATTCTTATTCTTTTTCTTATCTATTCCAAAATATAGAAATAACGCATATGAAATGATGCATAATATATATGCATTATAATACAAACACACATTTCCCATCTAACTATATATATCAATATTTGGATTATTTACACTTAATTTTCAGTTCTAATATATGCCAACCTATAAAACATATTAAAACCATGTGGGGTTTCCTTCTTTTGATTCATGACATGTCATTTGTATTAGCGTTGACATATTTGTTTTGTATGGCAACTTTCGTATTCAATAAAGACTAAACAAATTTCCTTTCATCATTATTTGTTATAGTTGACGTGCGTTTAATTCAGTATAATCTCTTCAAATCCCTTTTGTCTAAATCAGCCATTAATTACAAAATAAGCAGTTTAAATTTTAATGTTAAAAGTCCATAACAATTAATGTATTGATTATATTAACCTTTTATGTTCATCATGGCTTCATCAAAATAGTGTAGAATTGAAAGCAAATTTTATGATTAAATGACCAAAATAATTCGTTAATAAATTTAATGTAGCATTATATTATTGTTCTCTTATCTAATAAACGCAGACCTACTGTAATCCGCTAAAGCGTAAAAGCAATGCCAGTATAATAGATAAAATAATTAATTCTCTGGGGTAATGCATAATATAATTATTGAATTAATTACATTTATTTTATATTCAATATGAACATATTCAGATACTAGCTGTAGGTTTTAATTTATAATAAAAATTCACATAGGCAATATTATAAATCCCAAAAGACAAATAATAAGATATAAGATTATTTTAGATGTCTTCTTCGCGAGATACTGCATCGCATATAATATATAACTTTTTTGTCCAAATTATACCAGGAGGTACTTTCTAAGTATAAGTAGCTCATACAGAAAGTCTGAGAGTAAATTATTGAACTACCACTGGGTTCAATTCATTTTAAAATTAGCACCTACCACTTTATTCTAAGAATAAATTTCATTTTACAGGTTATTTTTGTACGGCTATTTGCATTGCTCTTACATATACATACAATGAAATACGAACTGTTGTCATGTAAAAGAAAAGGACGATATTTTTCGAATAATGTGTCCTTTATTACCGAAGTGTAGGAGGAAAATACAATACTACTAATTATCGAGATATACTCTTTTATATCTACAATTCAAATTCAGATGTACTATTTAAGGAAATAAAACTAAAGTTTGACGTTTCTACCATGTTTAGTGTCTCAATTACTATTAATTTTTGAGAAAATAATGAGGCAGTAAGTCTTGAAAAACTATTTTAATATACGAGTTGTTAAAATTGCTTTAGAGATATTTAAAATTATCATTTAAATACTTTTATACTGGTAATGTACCTACCTAGAAAGCATGACTTGCGAGATATTCGCAAATAACTGATTTTGTGGTAAGTTATGCATTCTATATATATTTATCAAGAGCACAAAAGTATTTAGAACTAGATTTGAATTATTTTTTGTATATGTGAAATTTCAAAATTCGGACCGCAAGTAGCACTTTTACTCTTAGCGAGTAGCACTTCTTTGATAATATCTTGCAAAGTATGCATTCTATAGAGATTTATTAAGAGAATAGAAGAATAAGATTTTGAATAATTTTTGTATAAAAAAATTCTTAAAATTCTATAATTTGAAACGCTCATACGTATAATAAAGTCGTGTGGTGGCCACACCACATTTTTTATATTAGTTCTATCTTCAATAGTTACGATGATAGCATAATTGAAAATTTCGGCAATTTTGAATTTCGTTTAAATATCTTCAAAAATTGACAATAAATGTTAAATCTGAAAATACTTTGCTAATTTAAGCTATCCTGTACTTTCAATATTAAGAAAATTACCCATATAGGGAGATAGAAAATAGGCACTTGGTATATATACAAGAACTAAATTAATTATTATTCATTATTATCCTATAAACCATAAAAGTTCATTAATAATTATTATGAAAAGCCATGAGTTTTTTAAAGAAAAGAAAATTTTAATTAATTATTGGTAATAATTCAATCATCATTGAGAACGAAATTCTAATTCTTCAATTATCTCTTTTATGGTTACGTTATCATTTCGTAAAGAAAAATTTATGTCATTGTCTAAACTTTTAAGTAATATCATGAAACATAAGGAAAACAAGAATAATAAACATTTACTATTTAAATTTATTTACTGGATGAAGAATTTTTCAGATACTTCTAGAGCTTTAACTTCATTTACAATAATTGAACACGCTATCGACCTGCCAACAACATTGAACGACAGGATATATACAGTAGCGTAATATAAGGTCATATAAAAGCGGTCAATAAATTACATGTCACAGAATATTGACGCTTGCTGGAAAAATGTAATTAATATTAATTGTCGAATATGTTCATGCATACCCCCTTAGGATATTCGTCAGTAAAATATAGAGGTTTCTTTAATATTTCCTACAATATACTGACATATTGCCGTGAACTCGCAAATTTATAAAATAAGAATAGCTTTAGAGATTGATTTAAGAATTAGTTTAAGCTTAGAAATAAAAATAAAAATAACAAAAACCCTATTTAAATATTATTGAGTAAAACTATGCAACAAGAACTACATGAAGGTATACAAAGTTGCATACACATAGTCAATTTATTATTATTCCAGTAAATAATGAGAAAATACAAAATAAAGTTTATTAAATAAATATGAAACAAAAGATGTAGAATAAAAATTTATTAAATAAAAATATGAAATAAAGACAAAATAAATATAAGTAATATATTTCTTTTGTAGAAAAGATACACAAAAAGTATGGTTTAGATATCATGAAAAGGAATGAAATACGATATGCAAGAAATATAAATGAGTAAATTATTGTGATTTATATGCATAAAGCAGTAAAAATTTTATGAAAGAGTTTATGAACTAAATTGTATTAAAAGATAAAATTTACCTTAGCTTACAACTAGACTAAGAAAAAGGATATAAAAATATGTAAAACGTAGAAACGATCAGCAATAACATTTTTGTATTTAAAGGTAGCTGATATCATAAATAAAAAAAAAAGTATCTGTGTTTATGATTTGTTCGTGACACAATACTTCAGGGACTGGAAACAGACGTGTACGGTTTAATGACCTACAAAAAAACAACAAAATATATAAAACTTGTGTAAAGTCTATTGCAGATTGACATATCACCAACAGAAAGATCTTGGATAGAGGATAGAGAGGCGGTGGAGAAACAGACGTGTTCCACAGGTACAGGCAGTGCGGGAAGAAAAATAATGGTTATCTTCAACATGTTTCCCATTTTTCCAAGTCGCAATCCGGCTAAAAGAAAAGTGAAACTAACATTAATAAATGGAAAGAAAAAATATGTATCGAACAATGAACAAGGCAATAGGTTCATTGACGAATACAAAGAAGGATGGTATTAGCGACAAGAATAAACCTGGAAACTTGGAAATGCTGTGCGAGGCAGAGGGGACCTTTGAATTGGAAAGTTATGTTGACGTTTAAGTAAATTGTGAACTGTCAGAACAATATGTGTATGTGTGCGTGTATCAAGACGGCAACATGTAGGCAGCGATTTCACGGGAAAGTGTATTCCAGTACCAACCTAAATATGGACTAGAGGGCGCAATGGTTAACATAGTTTTTTTTGCCGCTATAAATACGAAGACAAGATTCGACAAGTGGACTTCTGATAACACTTCCGAGAGGAAGACTTCTGATAACACTTCCGAGAGGAGGACTTCTGATGACAATTCCGAGAAGGAAACTTCTCAGAACACTTACGAAAGGAAGATCTCTTAAAGAATAAGACGTTTTAAATTGTTACATTGTAGTTTTTCATTATTTCTTCAACACATATAGTCATAGTAGTTTATTTTATTTAATACATTTGAATTCACTTGAAGCGTTCATAATGGACATTCAAAATAGATATTTTGATAGCAAGTAAGTTTATTATTTCTTTTGAAAAGGAAGTTATACAAATTGTTGGACAGACATTGGTTTTTACGTGCAAATGATTAATCAATGTATTGTTGGACAAAATAGATAAGTAAATAATTTATCCTGTAAGGTTTGTTTTAAATTTATATAGTTGGAATTACAACTAAATAGGATTAATGGTGTTGGTCAGTTGGAGAGATGTTACGTGCAAATGAGCATTTTCTTCATCGTATTGTCTAGACATCATTAATCTCTTTCAAATTAAGCAAATAATTAATTAAAATTTCACAAGGCAAAGATTAAGAGCTAGATACAACACGTGCAAATGGTTGTCTAAAGCAATTAATTGAAGCCAATACATAAATATAATAACATCGATAAGTATATCCATAAATGTACAATAAAAGTTTACATTTGTTTATTTACAGGATAAATATTTATTTTGTTTGGCAGAATAAATAAATAAATAAAAGATTTACATACATTACAACCGGCATTAGGTATAAATGATATGAGCATTTTTCAATTATGTATCTTGTTTAGAGCATAAAGGTGTGTATATAAAAAAATTATTTTTTAGTATGCATGCATCATAAACCAATCAAAACACACCCATAAGCGTGCATAATCGGGCCTTTATCGCACGGCGTGCGTATAAAGGTTGCTTGGTAACAGCCAATCCCAAGCGTTTAATAGTCCATTGAAATGTCAGGAAATGTCAAATGACAAGTCACTCGATAATATGTATTGAAATTATTGATTTGATTTCTTCTAATTAAAATTATTGTTGCATTTATACTAAAAAATATCGTATGACACAGTGCATAATTAGCTTTTAAAGCACTCGAAACGTTAAAGCCACTCCGCTTCGCGTCGTGGCTTTAAACTCGTTACTCGTGCTTTAAAAGCTTGATTATGCACTAGTGTCATAATATACTATTTTGAATCCATAAATTACAAAATAAAAAAAATACATGATTATGTTGAATAGACATACAGTTTTTCTTTGAACAAAACTATTACCTCTTCCCTATTATGAGCAAGAGAAAAATCATCAGCAAAGGAGAAGGAACCACATACATTGCCAGGAACCACAATAGTCATAAAGTACATGATCCAACAATATAAGATAAAAATACAAAACCAATTATAAGTTCTTGGTGTATAAAGAATAATTTTAAGAGTACAGCATGTACAAAAGACTATACCCTACGTGTGGTAATACACACAAATATATGTTGTCACAGCATATAAATTATATGGCAATAATATTATTTAAAATAAATATTTATATGCTACAGCAATATGTAAAAGTTAAATAATTTAACTTAACTTTGTACTTGCTTAAAGTAAAATAGTCATAACAAATTTAACATTATATTTGGACAGAGAAACAAAATCCATCAAATTATTTTCTTATATATCCGAGAACTTTACACAAAAAATATTCCAAATTAAGTTATAAGTGTTTTCGTCATAATAAAACTCATTTTCAAGATATTTTGCGTTGTTTACAAAAACCACTTGCTAATTATCAATTGACTGCAAAATTAGTGTCATCAAAATAATTAGCTTAATTATAAGTTGTTCCAAATTAAGGTTTAATTATTTTTATCTTTCTAATAAAATAAATATCAGAGTAAAAGTGCGTCCGGTTCGAAGTTTGTATTTCTGATAAATTTTTATATTTTTTCACTAAAGTAAGCTACGTTTTTCACTTTACGGATTTCATTCAAAATGTAATTAGATCTCAGGAGCAAGATTATACTTGTAAATAAAAACTTTTATAACAATAGCTTGTGCCGTTTGGCCGCTATCTTGGTTCTATACAAACAACTATTTCGGCATCATAATACTGCGCATAAGGAAATAAAAGGAAACCAATAATAACCATAGAAGAAGAATATTCCACAGAAAGGGTATTTTATGAACAGATTTCAAATGAGCAACTGAAAAGGATAACAGTTTTGTTTCCAAATCACTTAATAATCGGTATAAAATGCATAATTAGCAAGATGTTTCTAAAAAAAACTACTCATTGAAAACAGACAAAGTGTTAATTTCAATTAGAATTATGATTCGCAAGAAAGTATTTATCTATAAAAACCTATTTCTGGTAAATGTTTTAAATATTTTAAGTTTAAGTCTGTAAACTCTTCGTTAATGACCGAGAGGTCGAAACACGTGTCAGAGTGCAATAAATCTGTCATTAAGTGAAACAATATAACCAAGTGTTTTATTCGTTTAATATTCATAATGTTTCACCAAGAACCAACCGTAGATTCTATTAATTTTATTAAATATTTTTTTCTTTGAAGTTGTTCATAAATAATAGAATTGTTTAAAAATTTGTATTAACTTAGTGATTAACATAATATTGGTGAAACTTTACTGAAATAAACTAGAATTTCTGGTGGGTGGATTTCACTCAATATTGCGGTCACACAGAGATATAGGGGCGCACTGCCTAATGAACATGATTGAGAAAACAAGTTTTGTAATCAGAGACTTCAAACTTTGGATATTTGAAAAAATATTGAAGTCGAAAATTCTCAACATTACAATACTTCCCTACTACGTACAAAAAAATAAAACTTATTTGAAGAAGACCGTCTGATACTCCTAGGAAGACGATGTACCATTTCTTAATCATTTATTTATATGGTAAAAAATAATAATAGATAAAAATAACGAAAAGGATTATTTTTTCACTTACAAAGCGAGAAGAGAGGAATTACTGCTTCATCTTTTAAGAATGAGAGGGCATTCGAGATTTTCAACAATAGAAATAAAACGAAAATATTACTTACTAATGCGACTCACATTCAGTCCATATAAAAAAACCCATGAAAATTAGCAAATTCCACTAACTATTGAAGTAAGAAAGAATAATTTAGCAGTACTTCATTAAGCCGCAGTTACCTTATACATAATCCTCTTCACAGTGCTTTAACAATAGCAATAATGTTGCAAGAGAAGAAATTTTGCTATTCAACACATTTTTTCGTATTAGCAATATTACTGAAATGATTTTGAAATTTGATTCAAAATAGGTCAGTTTATTAGTTTCATTATACAAAAAATGAGGTGTGGCCACCACACTACTTTCTTATACGTATCAGCGTTTCAAATTATAGAATTTTCAGATTCTTTTTATACAAAAATTATTCAAACTCCTATTCTACCTACTTCTATTCTCTTAATAAATTTCTATAGAATGCATAGTTTGTAAAATATTCAAAAAAAAAGTGTTGCTCGCTTAGAGTAAAAGTGATACTTCCGGTCCGAATTGTGAAATTTCATGTATACAAAAAAAAACATTGCAAATCCAACTGTAAATACTTTTGTACTCTTGACAAATATATAAAAAAATGCATAATTTACGACATATTAGCAAAAAATCGTTATTCGATAAGAATAAAAGTGTTACTTCCGGTCCGAATTTTGAAATTTTTGAAGTGTAAACTTCTTTGGGCGCGTTGCGCTGATTGTAGGCACTGAACAAGACTGACCGTCACGCTCGGATATGTAACGCTCGTTCGGGTAATGTCGGCTCGAGTCGACTAAAGGAACAAGATAAATATATCATATAGAGGTATTTAATTTCAATTAAATTGAAATTTAAATGAATACATAAATTCATGTCCCAGAGCAGATGTGAACCGGAGCCGCCTAGGTGAGAGGCCGGCACTTAACCATTAGACCAAGCGCGGGGATCGTAAGCGAGTATTCATATTGTCTATTTATATATATGTATACGTAGGTCCAACCGACCGTTACATGGGAGAGCATGACGCATCAGTCGTATAATACGTTACTGAATATTATACGCGTGTGTACATGTGTAAATGTAATAAATGTGCGAATAAGTTTTATTTAATACGTTACTGAATATTATACGCGTGTATTTCGTATTATTAACCTCGCCTTGATGAAGTTTACACTTCTGCTGTGTGGTTTTAAGCACACCCATTTTCTTGTTTTTATACAAAAGGTATTGGAAATTATGTTCTAAATACTTTTATACTCGTAACGTACCTCTCTAAAAAGCACAACTTGCGAAATATTCCCCAAACACTGATTTTCGATAAGAGTAAAAGACCTATTTCCGGTAGGAATTTCGAAAAACTTTTTTAATAAAATTCTTCTTAAATTTAATTTAGGGTACATTTGAATTCTTTATAAATTTTTTTAAACTTAGTAATTGACGAAATATTGGCAAAATTCAATTTCTTCGCTGAAGTAAACTACTACTTCCGGTCTACCGATTTTACTGAAAAACTAATCAGATCTCAACAGGGATATTATATACGTAAATACAAAATTTGGAATTGATATCTACAGCGGTTTGACCGCTATCCTGGTCACACACAGACACACAGACACACATACACACACACAGGCACACACACATTTTTTAAAAACCATTTTTTCGGTATCAGGGGACTTCAAAACGTGGACATCTGCAAAAATCTCGAGGTCGAAAATTTTCGTCATCACAATACTTCCTTATACTAAGTATAAGAAAGTAAAAATACTAGGGCTCATATACTTTACGCATTAGTGTCCTATCAAAGGTATAAAATTGATATTTAAATTCTGGAAAATACTTCAAAATAAACTTCATTAAGAGGGTGGTTTGAAGTAAACATTAATGGTTCAAATACCAACAAATAAAATATAGCATAAAGCATAAGCGAAATAGAGACTAGCTTGATGCAAAGACCCTGTAAATTATACTGTGCTGGAAAGATATTGAAATAATAGAGTTAACGAAGTGTTAAAAGCAGAACATTACAGAACATTATGTTTTCAATTAGAGGTAATATGCAGCTAATTACTCGTTCCATTATCTATTATTTGAAATTTGTTTAGTGGAGATATAAAAAATGCTCCTTATTATATTTATTTACCACAAAGACCATTTTGAAACTTATCCACTGGGTCAGTTTATTAGGGGGCTTATTATATCAAATAATCATAAACTACTGATGTTTGATTGATTGAAAGTATCTAACATGCGAAATTATGTTACCGGCGTTTTCTAGTTACTGTTTAAATATTAGCAAGCCTATCTTTAAACATAAAATTGTAAACTGTTCATTAGTTCTGTTAAATATTAAACGACTTCAATCAAGAGTTTAATTAATAAATTTAAAGAGTTTATGATTTAATCTACATTACGCAAGAAAGAAATTGCTCCAAAGCAGATAGGGATAAGGGAAGAAGTAAAAAAATGCAATTTCTTGTATTTCAGTATTTTTATTTGTATACTACAGATACTATGATTGAGAACATGTCTATTTGCATTATCCATTTATCACCTTTGACAAAGTTTCTTAATTTTTATACTCTCATACTTTGTATTTTAAATTTTCACATCAGCAGTAAAATACTTTTCAATTATATCTGCTTGGAGTAATTCAGTTAGATAAACAAAACCTAATAGAAAATTTTAATTAATCACAAAAGACATTTAAAGTCTTTAAATATGCCATTCAGTTAATTAGAATTAGGTATCATAATAGATCATTTTAATATTATAATAAACATATTGAGTGAGTCATTTATCTTGAGTCGACTGAATATCCTGCCAGCAAGATGTTTTTGAAAAAAAATTTCAGACAAAAGTTAGTTGATTGAGAGGGGAAAATGCAACGGCAATGCTTATTTTTCATTAGGTGGATGGGTTCAAGGTTATTCCAAGGTCAACTTCATTCAAATGGAAACCCATATTTTTCTCAATAGTTCCGCAACCTACAAAAAAAAAACAACTTTTGTTCGAAAAATTATTTTGTTGGACCATTATTTCTTGAGATGTTTAACTTTGTAATTTGTTTACACTACATAGGAATTTTAAGATAATGCGTCTCCTGTAAGCAGTCGAATTCATTGGCCTGCGAGATCACCAGATCCATTTCTGTAGACTTTTTCCTATGGGGTTACATTAAAAGGAAAGTATACCAGACGCAACCAACAACTCGAGCGGACATGAAGGAACGCGTTGGAAATTCCTCTAGCAATATTAAGAGAGAGACTATGTTGAGTGCGCATTTATAAATGAACTAATAAGTATATCGAAGTCGAAAGTCATCATTTTGAGCATCTATTATAAAGCTTTTGAGACATGTGTGAAGCTCTGAATTAGTTTGATATTGATATTGACTTACAAATCCTATGTACTGTAAATAAATTTCTAATTTGAATACATATCCCAAGAAATAAATATCTAACACAATAATTTCTTTAAGAAAAGTTGTTTGTTTTCTTCGGTAGGTGGCAAAACTGATGACAAAAATATAGATTTCTATTTGAGAAAACGACGCTGTCCTTGAAATAACCTTGAACCCATCCACCTAATGAAAAATAAGTACTGCCGTTGCATTTCTCCCTCTGAATGAAATAACTTTTGTCTGAAAATATTTTTCTTCAAAACCATATTGCTGGCGAGATATTCAGTCGTGTCAAGAAAAATGCCTGTTTGATTTAAAGATGCAAAGAAGGAAAATATTTTGAAACTTGTCTTACAATAAAATGAAATATGTATATCACTTCATTCCAATCTTTTGTCATAATTGGTTTAAAGGGGCCCACACACTGCGGTTTTGTTCGACAGTTTTGTTCGACGAACAAGTCTGTCGAACAAAACCGTCGAACAAATCTGAAGCGTGTGGGTCGAAAACCGTCGTTGATGTTGGTGTACAAAGCTGCTGAAAATATCTGGTTCGGCCTGTTTATATAGGGGCCCACACACTGCGGTTTTGTTCGACAGACTTGTTCGACGAGCAAGTCTGTCGAACAAAACCGCAGTGTGTGGGCGGGTTCCTTTAGACGAACTTTACAAAGTAATATGAGACTATCTGAGAACGAGACTGTCTAACATCCACAAGAATAGATTAGGGTTTTAAGGTTCAGTAAGTAAGGATGTGAGTAATATACAAACCTGAAGACAAAGAAATCAAAATGAAAATGTTGAAATAGGAATACAGATATAGCTATCATATTATGATAAGAATATTATAATAATTGATACGTATTTCTCACATATTACCTTATTGAAATTATTAACCTCAAACCTTATATTTTAATTCATAAATTTAGATTTCACGTCACTTTCTTTTTACTCATGTTCGCATAAATTGCTGAAGTTTGCGAAGTTATTTTCCAGTGCAAGTTTTCAAGTCAATCACAGTTAATTGCTGATAGCATTTTATTCCTTGTTGATTAACAATGTATTTTTTAATTCAAAAATTTGTATCTTGCAAATCTACACCTAAAAACCAAAACAGTTCCCTCGCCATACTGCGCATGAGATCTGGCATTAGCTTATTACAGTTGATTCTAATCTAAAATCTCTTATTAAGGTATCTAGTAATACCTATTATTGTTAAAATGGTACCCTGTTATTTTCTAATCATATTATTACAAATGCCCTACTATCAATAAATAATTAATTGGCCCGAACTAGCTCAATTATAAACTTCTAAAGACTTATTTTTCTTTCAATATATAAGAACATGAGACTACTTACTTTTATTATGTCATATAAAATACTTACATAAAAACCTTTATTTTCCTTTCTCTTTTAAATTTGTTTATTCATATAACCGGTAATGTATTTATGATTACGCTGTATCTTCTAAATTCAAAGTACTATACTCTTAGTATATTTAATATTTTCAAGTTGGTATAAAATTGACAATAGGTTTGTTTTTGTTTCGTTAAGAACGATTCCAGAACAGTTCAGGTCATGCGCAGAATTATGTTAAGTGTTCGGGTTTCCGGAACTGTTCTGGAACAAAAAACGTCGTGTTTTGGTTTGTGATTAGCAGTTCTGGAACCGTTCTAGAACTGGAGAACTAATCGGACTAAAGGCATCGTTTCGTTCGCAACCGTTCCGAACGGTGTACTATGACGCATCAGTTCTGCGCAGTAACAGAACTGTGTTAGAACCGTTCGTAAAATTAAACACAAACAAACCTATAAACTATGCTTTACAAAATTCAGCTTTTATTCATAATTTTAAAATTCTCTAGGGATAGTGTAAAAGGTTCGCTTCAACTTGAATATGATTTTAAATACGTTATTAATCTTTATTTTACAAGTATAAAACTGGTAAGTAAACAATCAATTGCATGTAACATTGGATATTAAATATGTTTTTATTCTTCGCTTTCCAGGTTATGTATGGAATCTATTGACAAGCCAGCACAATCATCTGATATGTTTTTCTAAGTACTAAAATCAAATCTATTATCCAGTTTAATAAATATAATAAATAAGATTATAGAGGAAGAATTTATGTGTGACAACAACAAATATCTAATTTACAAAGGTTGTAAACTAATTCAATTGACGTTCCTAACGTATTCTGGTGCTGTGGAATAACTATACCTTTTTTAAATTAAATTATAAGGTAAATATTTTTTTATATGATTATAACATAGTAATATATTTACAATGAATATATTTAAAACACAACAGTAATGTATCTTTTTGAATAATCTACTAGTAATACGTAATATTTAATTAATCATTTGAGGGTAAACAAAATTTAACCTATCTATCAATATGAGAGTTAAATTCCTGTTGCCAAGATTATTATCTTGTATTATTTAGAATTCAATAAACTTTTAAAGTGAAAATATGATACTATTAGATCGAATATCAAATAATTTAAAAATATACTTAATATAAATACGAACTTATGCACAATATGTCCATTTATAATTCTTCTATTTTCAAATATTCCTACGTTCTGGATGGTCTTCGTGATACTTATAATCCTCTCCGATGATATTCTTCAAATATGACAAATGGTTCTGCAATAAGTAATGCATCTCTAAACTTCTGGACCTTGATTGTATTTCCTCTTAAAGACAAATGGCTGTGCAACTCGGGACTCTGGACTTCCGTACCTTGACTATTACTTCTGGACCCCTACTATTATTCCTCTTCAAGAAAATGGCTCTGCACTTCTGTACTTGAATATTACTTCTGATTTCTGTACTTCTAGACCTTTATTATTATCTATCTTCAAGAAAATGACTTTCTGGACCTCGAATATGGTAAGTATTTTTAATTTAATACTATAAATTGGCTTTCTTCCCCTAAATTTTCCAAATCACTTTAAATTACACTTCACAATGATACATATTGCTGTGGTTCGCAACATTATAAAATTTATGTTTTGTATATTTAGTATAATTTCAAAATCAAGATATTTTTGATATCTTAACTTTAAGATTATTATGTAAAATAATTGTTAATTTTTGCTGGTGTGTTGTCAAAGAACACTCAGTATACTTTAAAAATACCGCTGATCCGTCGAGTTACATATAGACGTATGGGGGCCACTTTAAGCAAATGTACACATAATTTCTGTTTTTCGTCTACATTTTTAAATATGAATTTAGGCGATGTTATACATTTAAATAAAATGCGTATGTGCCTTGTTTGCGGATGTGTTTTTATACTTTTCTATATGGATAAAAAAAAAGGATTTGACTAAAAAGAAAAACGAGTGAGCTGTTAAAAGGCATTCGCACGAAAACAACAGATTTGATATGTTGATGTTTCAATTTCAAAAAATTTAAATAGAATTCAAAAGAGTAACAATTGTTTAGTAATATATAAAAAAAACAGTTCTGTAAAGTGCATACTGTGTAATTGTGACACAGAAATGATGAACATTGCTAATTCATTGTGTAAAAAATTATACTTCAGTCAGTTTGACACCGCTTGAGCATCCTAAAAATATTAAAGGTACAAATGTTTTATATAGATAGTAAGATATTTACGATATAACATATAATAAGACACGGACATGTAGCTGCCAACAAAGTGGCCCTTTTACATTTAATTTGACGAATTAAAAACACCTTTAATGTATACAAGGTTTATCTTTTATTTTTATTTTTTTAAATAATACTTTAACATAAAACAAAAAACGTGTAATTTGTTAATACTTGAGAAAGAGATACTAGAGAGTATATTAGTTTATTTTAGATATTCAGTAAAATAAGAAAAAAACTTTAAAAAAAACATGAATTAATTGACGATGCAAAGGTAATTTCGTAACAATAATTACCTATATTCTTTGACTTTTAACATGATAGATTCATTTTCTTTTTAGATTTGGCATTCTAACTATAAATATAGAAATCGTGTTAAAAGGAGTTTTATTTTCTTTTCTGTTATAGTTTTTTTTTATGTATACAGATAAAACTATATACCGGGTGTCCACACGAAAACTTTATATTGAATTATTTCTGGTGTTTTTGAAGACAAAAACTTGAAATTTTGGGTGGTTGTTCAGGATATAGGGGGACAATGAATAGTGTATTTCATACCGCCCCATCGGGTCACCCGCCGCCGCCGGCCACCCCCACTCCAATATTTTAAATGACACCCTGTATTTTTTTTGGTGGTTTTGAAAGAACACAATTTTCTTGATATTCCTATGTGAAAAAACTAGTAACACACATTATGACATTTATGAGATATTTAAATTTAAAAGTTTCAGATATCAGAAATTATTAACTCCGAAAAATCACAAGTTAGTCATGGAAATACTTAAAACAAGATTTATTCACAACATTTTAGTTAAATTAAATGCTCAAATTGTTCACCGTTTACATTTAAACATAAATAAAGTCTATTTTCAAAAGCATTTCTAACATTTTCGAACACTTGTGGCGTTAAATTTCGACATTCCTCTGTTATTCTATTACGTAAATCAGCTATTGATTGTGGCGGTGTCTTATAAATAACAGACTTCAAATGTCCCCACAAAAAGAAATCTAGGGGAGTTAAATCGGGGGAGCGAGCTGGCCATTCAATAGAGCCCCTACGTCCAATCCAATGTCCTGGGAAAATATTATCCAAATAATTCCTAACGTCTAAACAGTAATGTGGCCCAGCTCCATCTTGTTGAAAATATAATTGCTCCTCCTCTATTTCATTCAAGTTTTCTTCTAGACACTGTATGATAAGAGGATGTATTAGCTCTTCCAAAAATTGTAAGTACTTAGGTCCATTTAAATTTTCCTGGAAGAATATCGGGCCAATTACTTGGTTATTAAGAATTCCAGCCCATACATTAATTTTTTGGGGATATTGTGTGTTGCCTTCTCGGAAAAAATGGGGTTTTATGTCGCTCCAATATCGACAGTTGTGTCTATTCACAAGACCATTTAAGTAAAAGCAACTTTCATCACTAAAGCAAATACTTCGCAAAACATTTCCATTTTGCCGAATCATATCTGTCATTATTTCACAAAATTCGACTCTTCTGTCGAAATCACCGTCACCCAACTCTTGATGAGGTTGAATTTTATATGGGTGCATTTTGTTTAATTTTAATATCTTATGGCAGGTTGATTTTGGCACTCCCAAAACTTCGGATAATTTTCTCAACGAAAGCTCTGGGTCTAAATTAATATGCCCAAGAACTGCTAGTTGCATAGCTTCATTTAGTACACCACAATTATTCGTATTCCGTTTTTTATTATTTACAGATCCAGTTTGCAAAAATGTTTCTATTAGCGTTCTGACATAAGCAACAGATACGTTTCTGTTTGGATGGTTTTCATTGAATAACGTCGCCGCTTGGGAATAATTTTTGTTTGCAATCCCATACAAAATCACTATTTCAGTTCTCTCTTCAAGAGTATAAACCATTTCAGCGAAAAAGCCGAAACTTTAAGAACAATTTTACAAGTATTAATATTAATGAAACACAAAAGTCACAATTTTGACAATTCTAATTTAAAGCAAACTATTTCCATGACTAACTTATGATTTTTCGGAGTTAATAATTTCTGATATCTGAAACTTTTAAATTTAAATATCTCATAAATGTCATAATGTGTGTTACTAGTTTTTTCACATAGGAATATCAAGAAAATTGTGTTCTTTCAAAACCACCAAAAAAAAATACAGGGTGTCATTTAAAATATTGGAGTGGGGGTGGCCGGCGGCGGCGGGTGACCCGATGGGGCGGTATGAAATACACTATTCATTGTCCCCCTATATCCTGAACAACCACCCAAAATTTCAAGTTTTTGTCTTCAAAAACACCAGAAATAATTCAATATAAAGTTTTCGTGTGGACACCCGGTATATATTTGTTCTAAGATGTATTGTTTGTTCTAAAATTAATCCTTGCCATACCATATCAAAATTAGAATATTATAATTATTTTAAATAAATATATATATATATATATATATATATATGAAAATAAATAACTACACCCTGAGAGAAAGAGAACGCTTCCCTTCTTGGAAAGGTAAGAAAGACAAAATAAGTGTGTAAATCGCTGTAAACCCATCTACATGTAGTTTCACAATATATCTGTGATCATTTATCTTAAAAATAATTAATTAAATTCACTAATTAAAAAGAATTAAAGGTCACAGCAATATGTAAGAATATTAAATTCAAACATTTTTAACTTTATTCTGTTCAATTATTGTATTACTATCAGAGATTATATTCAATACTCTGATAAAATACAACCGCTGCTTTTAAGAATTTTAAAAATTCTCCCCTTGTTTATTTATAATCGCCTTGACGATCTTATAATTTTTAAATTTGGCCAATCAACACATTACACAAACCTCGTCTAAACAATATAGAATTTAAATCTGTTTATATACTTTGAATACCTTCTAAAATTAATAGATCTTACTAATTTAATTCTTTCCAGGTTTTAAATAATATTTTAAGTACTTTTAGAATTCTAAAAACTATAGTTAATATCCATTTGTTAACCAGATGTCAAAATGACATTGAACTGTCACATCCGGTTTTTTTAAAATTTGAAATGTAATTTTAATCCATTTTGACTATTCATTATTCAATATTAATTTCTTATTATCTTTTACATCATAAACGTCAATTAAATATGTTCTTACAAAATAATAACATATATTACAATAGAATAAATAATATTTAAATCTTTTCTTATTAGATTATGGTAAACTTCAATGCAAAATGAAACTGCTCAACCTCTCACTATACAGGATGATCACAATATCAAGAAATCATATTCAAATAAATTATTCCTAAACAACATTATTAAATCTTTCAATAAGTATATTAATTTTCATATAAATAATCTTTGATTTAATATTGTTACAGTGTATAACTGTACTGTAATCATTATGGCTGTGATTTGCCTAGTATATGAAAAGGTGTAGAGGTATCACCCATCAGGCAACCTTTAATGCAGATATGAGAAACAAACGTCCACAAGAAAATAATATAACGCATTTGTTAAAATAATATTGTTCTATTATCTAAATATTTACATTGTAATATAATTTGTGGCACAATTTACTATTTGGCAGATGAGTTTGAACAAAAACTGTGTGCAATTCGTTTTTGTCATTCAAAGCAGAACAGGAGAGGTTATAAGATTTCATACTACTATTGCATTCGAAAAGGTAATTAAAAATTATTTATTTATATGTGTACAATTGTATAGCATGTAACAAGAATTTTTGGTATACATAGCCGAAACATAATACATGTAGTGATGATAATTTTTATCAAAGACAAAAAAATGTTGTTATTGAAATTGTAATGCAGTTTAATTCATTCTATAGGTAAATATACGCCATTTGCGCTATCGGAAAATAGTCATTAAAGTCCCAAGGTTCATGTAAAATAAATGGATCCTCTACGTGATAATACCATGTGAGACTTTTGCACATTACGGCCATGAGAAAGAAAATCAGCACATTCGAATTACAAAGGATCATGCTTCTATTGTTTCCAAATTAATGAGCGGTGTTACTATAAGAAAAAGTAAATTACTGAAAGTATGCCTATACATGCTTATTAATCTTTAAACAAAAAACATTTATTAATGAAAGGGTGGAAGTAATTCCAAAATAATTTTTATTATGCGGAGTACGCTCTGAAAACACATGCATATTTAGCCATTTTTGAAAGTTGACTTTCTTAGTTTCGGGATGATGAATATTTTGGACTACGAATTTTTGCAAATGTCCGCTTAATATCGAAAGTGATTTTTTGTTTCTCTGTATGCGACTACACATAAAAGCACTTAAAGCTGGTTTTGAAACAAGTTTTATATACAAACATTTCAAAAGTCGAATCGGAAGCAACACCTTTACCTACTCTTATCGAAAAGCAGTTTTTTGCAAATATCTCGCAAGCTATGTATTCTCTACAGATCCATTCAAAGGATAAAAGTATTTAAAACTTAATTCGGAACAACTTTAGTACAAACAAATCGGACAATTACTAGTTTACTGATATAGGGATGAAATAGATATATTTTTTTTATTAATAAAATCGAATACAAGTTTTAAATATTAATCTCAATAAATCATAAATCTACTTAATTATATTAACTTCTTATAAATTTAAATTACTGGCTCAGTATGAATATCCCGCTGAATCGTTCTAATTAGTGTGTGTGGTTTATCAGGATCAAATATACAATATTGTATCGTTATATCGTCGATAATTAAATAGAATTCTTGAAAATGATTTTTGATAATATAGTTATATATGAAAAATTAAAATAAAATAAAATTTTTAGTAAGTATTTGAGTATATTATCTTTATTTATCTATTTCTATCTAATTAAAATGTGATTTTTACAAAGAGATTCAATTTCAAATGAACAAAAATTGGCATACAGAATCTCACATGCTAATAACAAAATATATACGGTTACATGAATTTGTAAATAAGGTGAGGTATGGATTGATACTCGAGGTCTTTTATACTTTTCATAAAAATTCAAAAATGTACAATTTTTGATTTTGTGGTATATAATTACAATCGTGTACTCTTAATTATTCCCATCATAAATGTATCGACAACTTGTTAATTTAACTTTAACAAACATTTCAGAAACATATTAAATTATTTAATTCATTTTAATAAATACATGTATTTAGATTATTATTTATAGCTTTATGTAAATTTTTACATTTCCACATATTATTGGCCCAATATTATAGTTATATAATAAGTAATTATTAAATAGATGGTAACTTAGTGTTCAAATATCTTTACTAAATTACACAATATTTCTTAATTTGCAAATTATTGATAAATATTAATTTATTGGTAGGTACTTAAAACTTAAGAGAAACTTAATTATTAGACCTTTAAATATACTAAAGTTTTATGGTGCAGACACTAGTTTTTGTTGCAATACTATCATTACTAACAGAAACTATAAACTTCTCGAATTTTTCAATACAACTGTAATTAGTTTTGTTCACAAAAGATATTTTTACAAAATCCGATTAAGTACTAAATATATACTTTTACTAGTCGATTCATTTTTTGTCGCATAATATATAATCGTATACATACTAATGTAACCTCACCAATTCCATACACTCTATCTAGCTATGTTGAAGTAGGTATGAAATTTAAATCATTGGATTGTCATTGTTTGGATATGTGTATTTAACTTTCACTGATCACGTTTAGGGCATTAACAGCACAGGTCCATATGCTTACAGTTTATACACATACAAAACCTTACACACGTTGTTACAGCGCATAGTGTTTTATTAATCAACTATCAAGCTTGTTGAGTTCATAATGAAAGATTAAAATAATTACATACATGCAACTCCTAAATCTTACATACAAATATGTGCGTCTGTATGTACATAGTAACTAAACACATAGTCAACAAATAAAGCATCCGTAGCTGTAATTTAATGACAAATGATTTCGCGTAAATGCCACGCTTCAATAAATTAACTTGATGTGTCCCAACAACACATTAGCTTTGAAGTTTCTTTTCGTTCTCGTTAAAAATATATTTTCTTTATAAGAAAACAAAAAATATGTAACAAGAAAAAATTTGGGTGTATTTTTTTATTAGGCTTTATTTAAGAAAATATTTCTACAGGAAAACAGCTCAATATAGGCTATTGGAACAAAATAAATAGACAATACTAGAAACAAGAAATAATTGGATGAAATGAAAGATTTCACATTCTGCTTTATGTTTTTTTTTTATTTGGCTTGATACACTTATTTCCAATATTGTCATATACCAATTGCGTTCTGATTTTGTTTAAGAAAAGGATTTTTACAATTCATTATGTGGGTTGTCAATCTTAATTACGCAAAGAAACCAACGCGATTCTTTACATGTAGAAAATGTGTTTTTGAAGAAGTAAACAGTACCAGAACCTTGCATTGACTTAGTACGCTAGAAAGCCGCCAAAATGCAGACATCTCACTACCCAAATTTTACCAGTGGTATATACGACGCTTGTTTGTTATGTTACTGTTAAAATGAGCATTGCAGTACTTGTTATAAAATGGAAAATGTATAAAATACAAGCATTCAAAAATGCTTTTTTTGTGTAACTATATCATGTCTGTCTCGAAATCTGTGAGAATTCAAGTAGCTAGAAATATATTTGGGCGGCATGATAACGCTTCCAAAATCCAGGCACCCCACTTCCTCAATCGGTATCACTAGAACACTTGTCTTAAAAACGAACATACACAACATGTGTTGAATGCCAAATAATAACACAAATCATTTCAGTACAGAGCTTTCCGATATTTAATATTAAACAGAGTTTAATCATAACCATAGTCATAACACAATAAAAAAAAATAACATTGGTATTTTAAAAATGAACACGTATACATAATCAAGACAATGGAGATTTTTCTGTGTTATTGAAAAGCGAAACGTTGACTTGGTAGAAATATAGCATTTTAGAACTAGCGTATAATAAGAGAACTTTCAAACAAAGACCTAACTTAGCTGGCTGGTGAGTCTTTCGAGAAAGATTAACCTGCTAGGAAATGAAGTAGGTTAATCCTTAAAGAGTCATATAGTGAAAAGAATATTCACTACAGAACTCTATATTTATGCATATAAAGGCAACATTTTATTAAATGAAGCCACTGTGCGCTATCGGTTTGACTATAATAGCAAATATATCATTACTAGCTCTCAAGTTCTATTTAATTGAATTATTATACCATGTCGTCAACAGTATAGTAGTCGAAGGATTGTAAACATTGTAGTCAGTATATCACATTTCCAATAAAGATAGTTTAATTCTTTTGCATCTGAACAAACAATTTGAGTATATGTAACATTAGTACTCAATGATAAAATAGCATCAATTAGCAGTTATAATTACACACCAAGGCCATACTTACATGCAGTTAAGGAGTCGATTGAAATAGACTTTGATGTATATATATTCGTATGAAACTACATGACAGGTACAAGAAAAACCGCAGGATAGTGCCAAGCTATCTGGACCAAAGAAACATAATGGTGGGAAAAAATAGCCGGATAGAGATGGAATGCGGTGTACCGCAGGGATCCGAACTAGAACCAACGCTATGGAACATATTCTACGGGGGGTTCTGGGTCTGAAAATGCCGGAAGGCGTCAGCTTGGTAGGGTATACGAACGACTTAGCCCTGGTTATGAGGGGCCGGGACGGAAACGAAATCAGACACAATGCGGAATGGGCGACGGAGAAGATACACCGCTGGATGTATAGGAGGGGGCTGCGCCTGGCACCTGAAAAGACGGAAATGGTTGTACTCGTAGGCAGGAAAACACTGAAAACACTAACAATAGATGTGGAGGAGACGAGGGTAACGAGCAAGAAGAGCGTAAAGTATGGAAAGACTGGGCGCTCGTGGGTAGATGCAGGGCCATGCTGGAAGGAGCTCAGAGGAAGGCAGGTATAGGGGTGGCGCGAGCATACCACACGGTGGCCACTAGGGCCTTACAGGTAGTAGCAAGCCTCGTCCCCATACACCTACTTGTGTTGGAGAGGAAGTATGACATCGGGGACAATGAAAAGAGGAGGAAGGATGAGAAGAGACAAAAGACACTGAGGAAATGGCAAGCAGAATGGGACGACGAGACCGAGACGTCACAATGGACAAAGCGGCTCATCGCCTGTGTCGGGCAATAGATGACAAAGGAACACGGAGACGTGAGCTACTTCCTAACCCAGGCGCTGACCGGCCATGGGTGTTTCGGAGCCTATCTGCACAGATTTAAGATAAAAGATGACGACAGATGTGTTTACTGTGGAGAAGTCGATACCCCATAACATACCCTTATGATATGCACAAGATGGAGGGAGACACGGGAGATGATGGAGCTCCGACTGGGCGACAGATTGACAACAGCAAATATGGTACCGATCATGCTGCGAGACCGGGAAAGTAGGTGCGTCGTGGAAGAAGCAGTCATTAAGATCTTGAAAACAAAGGAAGAAGAAGAGAGACAGAGAGGTTGAGGACGGGAAGGACAAGGAGCGCCCTGAACGAAGAATGCCGGAAAGGCGATACCATCTGGTCGCTGACATGAGGAGGGGTTTTAGTGAGTAAGAGTCTCACACTCCCCGAGAAAGGACAGGATCTTGGGAGCCCATGAGGGTTTCACCCCCCCCCCCCAAAAAGAAAGGTGCAAGAAAAGAAACATATATAAATTATATTACAAAAGTAAAAATATATTTAGAATGGCCATAACTGCAGGGGCCCTTTCAAACACTGCACCATTTGGTCTAGAAAACCTGCAGAATAAAAAACCTACGTCACAGTGCCACAAAACTAAAGGTCTTTAGTTTTTAAAATTCAAGCAACAGCCTCTGGAGTTAAATTATGTAACTCTGTGTATCCAAATTCAAACATAGCTACAGGACATTCATGAATAATATGTTTAACTGTTTCAATCTCAGCTCCGTAATCACAAGCTGGACTAGCAGTCACATTCCCCTTAAAAAACTACAATTCTCCTCTTGAAACCAGTTGATCCAGTGATGCTACATGAATTTCATTTGTCTTTGGATATACCTTCGATATTAAGTTGACAAATCTTAACAACTGGACCAATATTCATAAAAGAAACACAATATGAATTCAAACTTCAGAAATTATACCTGTCATATGACCGTGAGGATCTTGGGGATCTGGTACGGTCTTTCAAGTGGTGGTTATTATGGACAACATTATATTCTCCATTTTGGACCATTGTAAAAATGGTTACCATCGACCAAAATTAAATAAAATTAAAGAGATATAGATTAAAACATAAAAATAACTAGAAAAGTACAAACTTAAAATTGACACTGATAAAAAACATAAATGCTCATTACAGATGGCGATTTTATGGTAAAGTAGAAATATACATGCAGTGCTTAGCTCTTTCTAGAATTTAACAGAAGTTTCAATATACCAGAAAAACGTATCTATAGACATTATAAAAAAAAATATTATTTCATATTAAATTCGTATAATCTGTTAGTAGCACCTGAATAGATTTTACAATTTCAGTCTTGTTGTAATGAGTCCAAAGAATAGTTATTTATTGTATAAGGGTTTTAGATAGCATATTATTCACGCAAGAATGTTTAAACGCGAGAGCTTGCTCGAGCGTTTAATTTTCTTAAGTGAATAAAATGCATCTAAAACCCGTATGCAATACAACGTTTTATCCACAATCACACTTATTTATAATCAGAATCGCCGAAATTTATGAAACAATGATCTGACATTTCGGTCTGGCAGCGGCTGTCACCTCAAAAATCATTGAAATTTCGCATTAACTAAAAAAATATCGGGAGGTCTTGGATCGGTTACTATGTATTTTCGATTGTTTATCGACTCCATTTGTAAGCATTCATTGTTGAAAAGTGGAAAAGATGGAAGAGATTTGTGAGAGCGAGTTTATTCCGGAACAAATACTTGAAGAAGCTCAGAAAGCAACTTTAGATTTATTGCCGTGGAAGTCAAAGGACGCCTACGAAAAAGTATTTGCCGACTTCAATAATTGGAAAGAAAAAAGTGGTGTAAAAGGAGCGATAAACGAAGAGGTACTCCTAGCATATTTCTACAATGTTAATAAGAAGTTTGCGGCTTCATCATTATGGACAAAGTATTCTATGTTGAAGACAACATTAAAAGTGCACAGAAATATAGATATCTCAAAATACAGCAAGTTGATCGCCTTTTTGAAAAGCAAGTGTCGTACCTACAAACCTAAGAAGGCCAAAATTCTTGAAAACAAACACATCACACAATTTTTGAAGGAGGCTCCAGATGAAAAATATTTAATGATGAAGGTAACACTTAGTTGTGATTTTTGTTTGTTTGCATTCAAACTTAGAGTTTCTTCCTTAGGTGGGACTTATAATGGGTGTAGCTGGCGCTTGTAGATGTAATGAGTTGACGTACTTGAAAATTGAAAATGTCGAAGATAAAGGAAAATATTTGTTTATTACGATTGCTGATACAAAAACCTACGTTTCTCGAAGTTTTACAGTATTGGAAGAGGGTTTTTCTGTTAACGCTCTGGACATGTGTAGGAAGTATATGCAATTACGCCCAGCTTCTATCGCTTCCCAGGGCAGATTTTTTCTACGATATACAGATGGAAAATGTACAAGTCAATCTGTGGGTATCAACACTATGTCAAGAATACCTGCTGCAGTGGCTTCTTTTTTGCAATTACGGGATGCTAGTTCCTATACTGGTCATAGCATGAGACGCTCTTCAGCTACATTATTGGCCAATGCTGGTGGCGATCTTATGGCCATCAAACGTCACGGTGGATGGAAGTCGTCTAATGTCGCAGAAAGCTACGTGGAGAATTGTTTATCAAATAAATTGAAAACAGGGGAAATGATTCAGAAAGAGACTGCGAAACAAGTTGCAATGAATCATACCGGTGAAACTTCTTGTGAAAGTTCAATTCCATCTACGGTTGAAGTTAATTTGTCTTCGCCAATAAAACAAAAGAAGAATAATAACCTTTTCTCTATTAGCTTGAATATCAATGTAAATCTTAATAAATAAATTCATTTTGAGAGTTTTATGGCGTGTTTTATAGCGTGTTTTATGATTTATAAAACACTAGTGTTTTATAGACCCCATAAAAGGTTGCTAAGCAGTTGAATTATGACCGTATAATATAGTGATTGTGGATAAATGCATTTATAGCATTTGATATGTGAGTTGAAGAGGAGACATTTTAATCATTTTCGTAGAAATATCTCTTGATAGTTGAACACTACAATACGGCACCAGTGCCAAGAAAATTTACTTACAATGCTCGCTTGACGACCAATCAAGAAGAAAATGATTAAATTATCGACTATATAAAGATGAACTAGACCTTCGTTCTTCTAATCAAACGATTGGTATATATTACCAGTTTATTAACAATAAGATTTTTTGCACTCTAATGATCTTAAATATTATATAATCAGTAACATATAAGACACTCACGTTAGACATTTTTTTGTATGTTTGACTTAATAGTTGCTATTGACGATAAATAATCTAGAATAGTAAATATCCGTTATGTAGACCGGCGTGTTTTATCATAAAATATAATTCACATAATATAATAAACATAATGTTAACGATTTTTTCCTTGGACTTTTGTTTTGTTCGTTAAGTTATAATTACTGTGTCATTCTACAGGAGCATGGTATACGGAGATTAAAAAATGAATAACTTTTAAATTAAAAACGACCAACAGAAAGATTCAATTTTGTATAAAAAGCATATGTAGTATTTTCGCACAGTATTAGTATTATCTAGAAATTTTAGAAAAAACGAGATTAAATCAATTAAGTGCTAGAAGGCTATACTTATAATAAGTATAATGCGTTTTAACATAACTGGACTAGTGATAGATAAAATAGATTACAATTAATAGAATAATAAAGAATTCATGAATTAATCTTTTTTCTAAATTAACGATTATATGTTAATACCACTCCAATTTATCCCATTTCGATTTTGAATTAACAAAAGCAGAATACAACTTTTGTGTCAAGTGAACAACGCTTTAATTTAATATAATATATTACGTATTTTATGTCTACATTAAAATACAATCAATTGAGTATTTGAATCTTTATACTGACCATTGTTAAAATGTTTTTATTGGGGAGATATATGTACCTACCTCTGCTGGTACATATATTATTAAGAACAATATAATTCCCAACTAGAAATCCTTTCATCAAACAATATGTCGAATATAAAGGAGGAATGCGGGCATTTTCACGGTTTGCGATACAAATAAACCGACCGTATTGAATTTATTTTGCGTATTTGTTAATTAAGTTTGTAAAAATAACATACATACAGTAACTATATTTGATAATACAATATAAAGACATAGTTCTTCTTCACAATTAGCATAGAAGTAAATTTCGTGTACCGTCATATTAAAAAAAATTTACAACAAATAATTTAATTTATTACGTGTAGAACGTGTTTACAGTTGTAATTGGAAATCATTTAGTATTCGCTGCTCTATAGATGTCCTGATGAAGCTCTAAATAAAATAAAATTGTTTTTTCATTAATCTGATCCTATTTAAGAACCAAATTACGCGTCCCTTAGGATGTGCTAAGGGCGGTTTGGGAAGATGGTAGGATTGCTAGCCCGGTATGTCATTTGTTGTATTCGTGGCTATATTCTCTATAAGATGCATTCACTTCTGTCTGTTTTAGGTCATCATAATAATATATTTTGTTTTCCCTGCGAGCTCAAATCAAATTCTTGTCTCCTTATCCTGTTCTAAGTTTTTTGAAGAATATTTCCTAGCCATTCTCATTTTCGTTTTTTAATTATAATTTCCATTCTCTCTTCCCCTGAAAATTTTTGTAGGTCGTTATTAGTTACTTTCTCATGCCAAAATATTGAATGAATCTTTTTTAGGTACGTTGATAAATACTTTAAATCCTCTAAGATTATTCTTTTAGCAGTTTAGGACACTTTTGATATTAGCACGGTGTGTAACAAGTTATATTTTTGGCGTAATGGCATTTATAGTCAAGATTTTGTTGAAAATGCTGAAAGCTGTTTGTAGTAGTGTTACTCCTCTGGAATTATCTTCCTGTGAATTAATATCAACGATGCGCTCTAGGAAGCGAAAATGATCAAATTGCTCGATCGTTGTATCACTTTAAAATCCATTTTTACTTTCTTATACGTAATATAAGAAAGTATAATATTGTGATGATGAAAATTTTCGACCTAGAGATCTTTGCAGATGTCCACGTTTTGAAGTCCCCTGACACCGAAAAAATGGTTTTCTGAAACCTTTCTCCCCCCCCTCTCTCTCTCTCTCTCTCTCTCTCTCTCTCTCTCTCTCTCTCTCTCTCTCTCTCTCTCTCTGTGTGTGTGTGTGTGTGTGTGTGTGTGTGTGTGTGACCACGACTGCGGCCAAACGGCTACAAGTACTAATATCAAACTTTATATTTATGAGTATAATCTTTCTCTTGAGAACTGATGATTAGCTTTTCAAATAAATCGGTAGACAGGAAGCAAAAATACAAAATTAACCAATGTCTCGTCACTTGAATTCGTGCCTGATTAATTACACATATTAATCTCCAGAAATTGAGGAATGATATTGTCACAAAATAGTTAATATTTATGTAATTAGAGCTTTCTCCGTGTGTTTATTTTTAATTTATTTCGGGCAGTATTTGTACTCGTAAATTTTGTTTCCTTCTTTTAATTTTGCCAATGTTTGTGGTCAATTACATTTAAATAATCTTATTGTCAATCTAGGTAAGTCAGTTTTTGACACGATTTTTACGTTTTTCATAATAAATATTACGATTAACAAACTATTTTACTGATAATCAATCAATTTCGAATCCTTTAGCCATAGATTACGTACTCTATTTACAATAAATTTATATTGATATAGAATTAAAGACTGTTTAAAGAATACAAATGTATTAGAAAGTGAATTTTGGAAAGATTTTATAAAAAAAGTTTTTCGAAATCCTTACCAGAGGTAGATCATCTTGTCTTATCGGAATATATCAATTTTGATATATAAAAAAATTCAAAATTCGGACCAGAAGTGACACTTTTACTCTTATAGGATATCAGTTTTTCAAGAATATCTCGCAAATTAAGCATTCTATACAAATTTATTATAATTGTGAAAGTAATTAGAGCTAGATTTGGAACAGTATTTGTTTAAAAGAAATTTTATTATTTGAACATACAACTCTTATCAATTAGCAGTTTTCTGCAAACATTTCTCAAATATTTCCATAGAGTTTTATTAAGAGAATAAAACTATTTGAGCTAGATTTGGTATAATTTCTGTATAAAAAAAAATTCAAAATTTCAATCGGTAGTTACTTTTACTCAGATTTTATTAAGGAATACAGAATTTAAAGTTTAACCTTTATTTTTTTGTTTTTTTTTATTTTTTTAAGTTTTCTTCATTCTGCAACCTGTTTCAACTTATTTGTTTTCTGTTGCATTTAATATCCGTTTAATATAAACAGACATATATCACATTGTTCCAGTTTATTCCTATCAACGATAACCAGAAAAAGATATGCTGAATAGATATCTTCCTATCTATCACCTAATTTTATGTTGATCTTATCTTATAGTCATCCTGTGTGATAACTCTTATGCAGGTATCTGATACCCTGTAGTAAGAACTTTTATCATAAATGACATCAACTGTATAAAAAATTCTGCTACCAAGTTAACTAACTTATATGCAACTAATACTTTGCTTAGTTGAGGAATACTCTAAAGTTTTTTTTATTGTTTGACAATTATTTTCTGAAATAAAGATTTTTTTAATAGAGCATGCATAATTCTCCTAACAAGTATAAGAATTGCAATTGTGTGCGGCAACCTTGCGTGGCGAGCAGTAGCAAGTACGAAACCGGTCACAATTAGTTGGTTGGATTACAGGGTTAGAATAATTTTTCAGATATTATAAAGTTCCGAGAAGAATTTGATATCTTTTTACCGGAAGCAGAATGACTTTAAATCTTTTCAAATATTTGATTAACCAATTGCCAATTTTGACAATAATTTTATTAGAAAACAAAATCTGTATAGTTTTGTAACATTCATTTGATAAATATGATAGCTGCAATACGGTGAAAAATATAGCGGAACGCATAATATGTAAAACACCCAGTATATTTCATTCTCTAGATTTGTTTTCAATAATTTGTATTTTAAAAATGTATTATGAGAAATTCCGCTTTGACAGATATAACTTTTACTGAATAATAAATTAGACGATGTGTATAATTTCGAAGTTATCTGTTCTCTAAGAAAAGCAAAACATTCTATTAGACACTAGGCATAAAGGGAAATAATATATAGGATAGCTGATGTAATTCATTTGATTTATTATTAAATAGCTTAAATTCTCGATGAAAGTACGTTTCTATTTCTATGGTTGGAACCCAATAAAGCTCATTTTATGATATGAGGTCAAATAAATATTCATAGAAAAAGTAAAATGCACCGTGTCTGTTAGACGTCACTTGAATTAAACATTATCCAGAGGTGTATAAAATATACATTCAGACATAATAATTCTTGTTCTAATATAAATTATGATATGATATTATAAAAAGAAATTATGTGTGGACACCACACGACTTTTTAATATGTATGTTCGTTCCGAATTCTGTATACAAAAGTTGTTCCAAACTAAGTTTTAAATACTTTACCTTCCTATTAAAAAAATACTGTGAGTAAAAGTGTAACTTCCGGTATGAATTTTGAAATACTTTTCATACAAAAATTATTCAAAATCCAGCTCTAAATACATTTGTACTTTGGATAAATCTGTATAGAATGTTTAACTTGCAAAATTCTTGCAAAGAACTGCTATTCGATTAGTGTAAAAGTGTTAGTTCCGGTCCGAATTTTGAAGTCTTCATGCTCTCAAGATGTCAAAGATACTTAGACGTTTTAGAAAATGACGGATCAGAAAAAGTATTACTTGGCTATGATCTTCTTATAGAATTGAATACAGAACTGCAAGCAAGGCCATTAAGGGGATATTAAAGTCGATTTGTATTTGGGAATTCACTATAATTGCTTTTGGAGGTGTTGGCCCGTAGGAGGAGCCAAATGCAAGCCATCTCATTCTCACATATTTGAAATGAATGTGTTGTTTTCCGTCACCCGAATACAGAGAAACAACTGAACTATTCAAATCAACGGCAGCAGAATATCGTGACAAATACGATGGTCGATTATACTAACAAAAAAGAGTCTGTTCCTACAAGCAGATTTGTATTTTTCCTCAGTTTATTTGATTTTAGCGTTTTTTGCATGAAGGAAGGATATTTCCCTATAGTTATTTCTTTTAGAAAAGCAAATATTTGGCAAATACTATATATAAACAAAAATTAAAGTATTCCATTCAAACAAGTGCAATAAATGTATTCAAAGATATCTCTACGAAATGTACGAAGAATGTATATGAAACTGACAATTTTTTTTTGCTGCAATAAAATATTTGTATGTGCATATGTGAACGAGACACTTTCCACAATTACGCAATCAACTCAATAAAAGTTTTTCTTTTCGTGATAAGTATAGTTATATCGCGATCCTTGCTGGCTTTTCGCACATACAGTAAATACTAGTTAGGGCTGTTCGCTGTTCTTATTATTTGGAGAATTAATTTTTTGACACTTTTTGGTGTTGAGTGCCGAAGTAGAGTCTGATGTAAAGGTATTCACAATGGCAAGAGGCAACAGAAACTTAAAGAAATATCCAAGATTATCCTCAAAGCGGAAAAATAGAAGCAGGCAAGTGTTAAAAAGACTCTATAAGAGCAATGAGAGTGATCCATCATCAACCGTTCAAGTTTGCCAAACGTAAATTCAATACCTTTCTCAATCATTTATATTATATTTATTTTTTTTTCTTTCAAGTTCGGTTAGTCATGAGGATGTTGATAAAGATTACATGGATGTATTACATGCGATTGAACGTGAACCTGAAGTTGACTTATCAAATGAAAATATTTCAAAGTAGGCAGTTCCAGCAACTATTTAAATTATTATTTGTATTATAAAGCAAGTTATATACAGGATGTTTCCAAATAAGTTTGGAAAGTTTTTAGAGGGTGATTCCTTGTCAAAAATTAAAGGGGGTCTTTCATGTAAACAAAAGCTCTTAGGCTTGTCTTTGGAAACATCCTGTAAACATAAGCACATACAGAGCTGTTCGTTATAAATTAATTGCGTTTTGAGTTTATTTTAGAATTGAAATAATAAAAGAGAGTGCACATTCTGAATACTCTGTTTCTGGTAGAAGAATAATTGATGTTGAACAATTCTTTAAATCAATTGTGGAGTTCAAACATAATCCATTGTTTTCCTGCAATACTGAGAATTTGAAAATAATAAATGAAAAGAAACTTGGTCTCAATAGTATTTTTTATTTACAATGTGCAATGTGCAAGGAAACATCATCCGTAAGCACAGATAGTGCATCAAAAAATTCGCTTGATATAAACAAAGCAGCAGTCTTGGGAATGATATCCTCAGGAGGTGGTTTTTCGCAGCTGGAGAAAATTCTTGCATTTTGTAACATTCCTTGTATGAGTTTTCCAAAGTTTGCTGCAACTCAGGATGAAATTTCTCCTCTCATTAGTGGAAGTGCATTTGATTTAATGGAGGCAGCAGGAAAGGAAGAGGCTCAACTCGCAAAGGAAGTAGGAGACGTGGATCAAGACGGCATTACACATATCGCTGTAATAGCAGATGGAGCCTGGTGTAAGCGTTCATATCGGACGAATTACAGTGCGTCATCAGGTGTTGTTAGTACATTCCTCAATTTTGTTTGACATGTATTTCCATGAAGACATTGAGAACATAATATTTCATTTTTAGGGAGTTATTATTGGGCAAAAATCCAAAAAAATATTATATCTTGGTATCAAGAACAAATATTGTTGTATGTGTTCCCGTGCAGAAAAAAAAAACAAGAAGATATCAAACCTCATACCTGTTTCAAAAATTGGTGCAAACATGCAATGGAAGCAGAAATAATTGTAGAGGGTTTCAAAAGCAGCATTGAAATGCACGGGCTGAAATATAAATATCTTATAGGAGACGGGGATAGCAGCGTAACAAGAAAATTAGCTAGGCAATGTGCTATTAAACACTGGATTAAAGAAGATATTTCACATGAGCAAAAAGTGAGGAAACTGCGTTCTGATATTCTCAATTCATCCAAACATATATTTGGAGAGCATTCGAATTGTAAACAATATTTTTGTCAAGGTAAGTATTCTGGAAGTGGATTTTTCATAGTGTATCATTTAATATATATATTATGTAGGTAAGGATGAACGCAAGTGGGTGAATGAAATGACGGAAAGTGGTCTTTTGCAAGATGTCGAAATTCTGTTGTACCGCTTAGTGCATAATGCTGATAGTCTTCTCCTAAACATGGATAATAATGCTGCAGAGTGCTACAATTCAGTTGTCGCAAAATTTGTGAGTGGGAAAAGATTGAATTTATCCAGCAGAGGTTCATACCAAACTCGATGCGAAGCAGCAAGTGTGAGTTTTTCAGCAGGATCACATAATTATCCTGGCATAATATATAAGGCAATATCGCAGAAAAGCCCTGGACAATTTACCAAAAAATTAATGCGCAGAAGAGAAAAGCAACACCTCTACCATAAATCCCCAAAGACCTTATTCCCTGAAAAATATCGCAAGAAGTTGAAAGCTAAGGCATCCGCAGACAAAGATTACGGGCCTGTCGCGGCTCTTCTTTCTGCTGAACTGCTCGAGAATTATGAAATCCTGAAAAAAAAATGTTTGGAAAATCTACAAAAAACGCCTTCTCAAATTCGTGACTTAGAGAAAAAAACTGATGGGCAAAGTAGCAATGACGACTGGAGAACCGAACGTCACAATAGACTGACTGCTTCCAGTTTTGGCAGAATATGCAGAATGAGGTCAACCACGTCTTGTAATGCAACTGTTAAAGAATTGGTGTATAGTACTTTCACAGGAAACGAGGCTACCGAGTGGGGTATTAGCCAGGAGCCAATTGCTAGAAAGGAATTTGAAAAACATTTTGGACTTGAAGTGTCCTCATGTGGACTTTTCGTAGATTCCGTGCTTGGTTTCCTTGGTGCCTCGCCACACGGACTAATCGGTACCGATGCGATCATAGAAATTAAGTGTCCAAAGTCCATTTGTAATTTGTCACCTCGTGATGCCGTCGACCAGAAGAAAATCAAATTTGCAATAATTGATGATGATGGAATCTTTCATTTGAAGAAAACAGCCCATTTTTACTACCAGGTCCAAGGACAACTACACATTTCTCAAAGGAATGTGTGCTATTTTGTCTTGTGAAGTCCACTGGGAATGGAAGTAGAGCATGTTTGAAAACACACTATTAGGAATAAAAATATGTTAACTGCTTATTCGACCTGTTTAGATTTACAGAGATGACATCTTCTGGACGAATCATATGGAGTTACAACTACGAGATTTCTATGAAAATTGCGTTCTACCAGAACTCATAGATCCACAACATCCACAAAATCTACCCTTCCGAGATTTGAGGCAGAAGAACAAATTTGTAGAATCCGAAAAAGTGTAGAAAAATTAAAAAAATAATCTATATTATCATCGTTTTGTGTGTGTTTAATATTCTTATTTCATTTGTTCCATTTTTAGTACACATTTTGCCTGTTTCTCTTTTGTTATTTCATAACACAATCCAAAAAAAATAATTTTCGATTGTGAAAGTAGTTACGGAGTTTAGTCAATAATTTCAGCGAAAAGTAACGTGAATGCGATCCATTCTTGCGAAAATCATGAGAAATTTCCGAGGATGTGTGTCGGATTGATTTATATGTTCGACCTAGGAATGAGGTATTTAATTGTGATTATGCGAACATCATAATTAAGTATAATAAAACTTAGACTGGAATTATTTTGTTTTTTGAAAATTTTTATTATATATTTTGGTTATAATTATACATGCTAAAAGGCATACATGTGGATAGATTCATAATTTTTGAGTGTTATTTAATTGTCTTAGGAATATCTGTTTTTCAATATTTTCTATTTTGAAATATTATACATCATACATTTTTGGTAATATTATTTATTTGTTAATATTTCGTAAATGTTTAATAAAAGTTGAAATAAAGGTTTTAATTTATATTATAAAACTATATGTTAAATAAAGTTATTATATTTGTTCTTTGAAAAATTTGTGCTTTGCTTTATAAATTGCCATGCCACTTTGAAGTGTTAAAGCTACCTACACCCTGAGATATAGAGTAAATGCCGGGAAGAGATTTTGTTAAAGATAAGAGGAGCAAATAAGAGCATAAACCACTGTTAAGTTGCTAACCCACCGTTTTTTAGCAATATAACTGTGATTGTTTATTTCCAAGAGTTAAAATCATTTTCTAAATATTATTCAAATTATTAAGGTCACAGCAATATGTGCGTTTCAAATTATACAATAGTTGGTCTAAATTAAGTTTTAAATAGTTTTATCTTCTTAAAAAATTAAACCTGTAAGTGTGTTACACAAAAAAATTTTGTTATAGGAAAATTATTCAGAATTCTATTCTAAGTACTTCTA